>JAOXYD010155600.1:0-10387 GCA_028565735.1 Pinacopodium congolense | reverse complement strand
ATGGATGTTTGGGCCTGATAGGAAGCATAATAAGACTTAGAGATGAGCTTGGAACAACCTCCTTTGAAGTAGACTTATAATTAGCACAATGCCTCACAACTTCTGGGGAGTGGAACTGCATCGTCTTGTTATCATGTTTCAAAGTCCACTTTTCTCTTTGGGCATTGCCCTTCTCCCAGGATGACCTCCGCATTGGTAAAATCAATGAGCTTAGATTCCCATCATCCTACGTATCACCCTTAAACTCCAGCTTGCTCATTTACAACTCCTCTAAGCATTCAATTTGTTTCAACTCCTCTCTCTCCTGATCCTCTTGCTTCTCTTGCTCTCTCTTCTTCTCTTCTTCTTCCTCCTCATTTGTTAGCCTGTTAGGAAAAGGAATAGAAATGAAGTCAGTAATACCAAGAGAAGCATTACTAACCTTGGCAGGTGTACCATTCTCTTTCTCTTCTAAGAACAATTCCTTTTCCTCGACAGGTTCCTTTTGCTCTTGCTTTTCTCCACCCTCTAGTGAAGGATCACATACCACCTCGCTATGATCTTCCTCTAATTTGCTATAAATGCTTGTCGGGACTTGGATTTCTAAACTCACAATCACGTCATCCAATTGACTTACTTGATCTTCCAAGTCCTTCAAGTCGCTCCTTGTTTCCTGATGGAAGTGAAGAGTGCTCATAACTAAACTCTCTATGATCGCCTCCAATTACATCCCATTAGCTTGTAGTGGGGATGTTGGAGGTGGATTCGTGGGCTAAGGATGTGATTGGATTTGATAGCACGGTAGTAGAGAACTAAATCCATGTTGGTTGCTCCCTTCTGAATAGTAAGGATGATCCTTCACTCCGAATGGTAACTCAGAGTGAAAAGATCATACCAGTTTTGTTGGCACTCTCGAGAACTGCCTAATCTATAGAAATGCTACTCAGGCTATGAGGAATGAGACATATCACTAGAATGTCTTAAAAGTGAACAAAAGTTACATACTTTATTTTGGATGGTATCTATCACAACTTGAGCAACTAAGGGTGCGAGCTTTGTTACCTGATGTTCTAACCTTAAGAGAGCAGCAACCTCAAAATCAGCATCATAATAATTAATGCAAGAAGGTTCAAAATAAAAAGAATGCTAAAAACAAGCCATTACTTAAAAAATCTATTCAACATAAATAAATAGAGATTAAAGATGACAAAAGATAAACAAAAACAAATAGAAAGAAAAGACAAGAAGTAACAATTAACACACGCCAACCCCCAGGCAACGGTGCAAAAAATTTGATGAGCTCGTCGTAAGCTACCAAATAATAAAATTACCTAACCTACCAAATTAAGTAACTATGGCAAGTCAAGGTTGATATCATAGAGAGATAGGTTATTTGGTGAGCTCGTCATAAGCTATCAAATAATAAAATACCTAACTATATCTAACTAAGTAGCTAGGGTTAGTTAGAGTAAATCCCACAGGGAGCTAGTAGTATTTGGGATCTATTTCTATTGTTGTGAAAAAAGATAAGAAAACAAAAATAAACCTTTAGAATTGAATGAAATTAAAATAATGAAGAATGAAAAACAACAAACACAAAAGGAATAAACAAAAACACATAAAAAATAAACTGACGAAAATAAAAAAAGTTGGGTGAAAGATAAATATGAGATTCTAGACTTATAATTAATCCTCTAATTAAATAATTTGTGATTAGTCTAAGATGCTATTTTATAAGTTTGAACAAGTTCTCAAACTCTTAATTTCTTGAATTTTAGATAGGTACTATATAATAGAAACTCTACCCCTAACCACGATATAATCTAGAATAAGTTCTCTAGATTTAACTACGCGACAACTTTAACATACTAGGGAACAACTAATCTAAGCCACAATCTTGCAAGCTCAAATTGTGTAACTTAGAGAATCGGAATCCTAAACTAATTGGTTATGTATCTTAACAAATCCAATTAGCCTATTGTCACTTGTGGAAATCGCCAAGAACAATTACGTATCCTATGGCTCAATCCTAGCAATTGAAATAAGAATCATACCTAAGGTAGCTAATCCTAAGCATTAATTCCTAATTCATAACATTTATGCGGAATCCTAGTTCAATCTTAACCTAAATCACAAAGCCCATTTAAATCCTAGTCGAGTCTTACAATTATTAAGTCAAAATTTCATCATTAACTTCCAACCTAAGACTAAACTAGCTAAACATTACTAGAATAATTCATACAACAACTAAACAAACTAATAAAATACAAAATAAATAAAACAAAGGTTGGAAAAATAAAACAAAACACAAGAAAATAGCAAATAAAAACTAGAAAATTAAAAACAATAAAGGAAAAACACAATTTAACATCTAATCTAACTCAAATTCAAGCTAATTAGCAACTAATCACACCCAATTTCACAAAGCACAATCAAATTAACCTAATATAGAAAATTCAACACATCTAAAATAGATTGAAAACTGAAATTAAATACATTACAACCTAAAAACATACATATATTCAATTATAAAGTAAAACCCACACAAAAATACTAAATATTAACAAAAAAATCCATAATATAAATCATTAATTCATAAAAATGAAACATGGGCAGTCCTATAAAAGTAATTAATCAAGCTTAAATACCCAAATTAAAAGCTGAAACTTACAAAAATACACATATATTGATATATATATATATATGAATCAATAGATTATACAAGGTGTTCAAGCACCAAAATCACTAAAAGTCCATTTTAAACATCATAAATACCATAAATCTGAAAATGATAGAAATTAAACCGTCCAAGAACAATATTTAGAGCATAAAACTACCTAAAATAGGAAAATACAAGAAATGAAATCAAACTAGAAGCCCATTATAACAAAAAACACAAAGAAAATGAGTAAGAACAAGAAGGAGAGCATAGAAAATGTAAGGGATGCCCTCTCTCATGATTTTTATACCCCTTATATATGTCTTGAAGGGCTGATAGGGTTTTGGAAATTTTGTGGGAGTAATTTGGTCAAATATTCCCCTAAAAATCATAAAAATGAAATCATTTTACAATTTCATTTTTGTCCCAGAATTTCAAAACTTCTGCCCCTTTTGCCTTCTGCACTCTAACTCCTTCTATACAGCTCCAATTTCCATAAACTTTGGTATGTAGACTCCTGACATGATGCTCTTGCACTCCACCAACTTTCAGAGTAATCGCTCTCTAAAAGTACACCTAATGCATCACCAAATTCACCTATACCAAAACTAATGTTTAACTAAGCTTTTCTTATTGTTTTCTTTTTCCACTCTTCATGGCTTGTTATACTTGAAATTTGGTGTGCAACTTCATAACATGATGCTCTAAGTCCAAAAATTGGTTCCACATCTCTTTTAGTTCCAATTATGCTCCAATTCTTTCCACTTTCTACTAGTATTTTTGTTATAAGATCAAATATGCATGTAAACTCAAAAGGAACACAAATTAGATATTTAAAGATCAAAATAAGGTTTAATTCACATTAAAATGTATATGAAAATTTAATATAATTCAACCCTATGAAATACCCCCGTACTTTATCTATTGCTTGTGCTCAAGAAATAATTTAAACACTTTACTCAAATAATCCCGATTAGGAGTTAATAGCTAATTAAGCACAAAAGAAATCAATCAATGGTTTTGATCCAATTCACAAATTTCAACTTTTCAACTTTATCGTGATAAAAAACAAGTTAATCACAAGCAACACTCATAGTCAGTAAAAAGGTAACTCAATACGAACAATATCCAGCTTTTAAGCCATTTAGCATTTTTTATTGTACAAATTAGTCATTAATGCTCAAAATAACTAAAAGCAACTACAAACATAATACACACACACATTTCGACCAATGATTGTTGGATAGATCATCTCCCTCTTGACACGAAGGTGAACATTTTTTCATGAACACTCCTAGTTACTAGGCTAGATCACCATCTCAAATGGCTTTTAACACCACTCTTAACTTCAACCTTCATTGTCTTGAAGCTAGCGGAGTGTAAATTGCTAATAGATGTTTTAATTGAGTGATTTTGAATGAATTGAATACTATCTTTTACTTATTTGAGTACTTAATTATCTATAAAAAGCTAGCCACTTAGTATAGATTTATAAATAGTCAAGTATCTGAGAAATCTACCTTAGGTATTGGAAAAATCATACCAAACTCTGATTAATCATGAGAGACTTAATTATAAAATCAAAGACTTTAGGATGAAAATTCTTAATCTTTAAGCCTATCACATATGTTTTTAGTATAATTAAATTACAAAATAGGACTGATGGAGATAATTCATAGTCTTAAAAAATATTTGTGTTTTGGATTATTTAAGCTACTATAGATTAAAAATTTTAATTAGTATTTAATTGAATTAAATCATTTAACATTGAATAAAACTAGCTATACATTTGGATTTGGTAATTTTCATAAGTAATCTTTATTTCTTTGCATTAGTTGAAGGTGGTTTATTTCAATTACTAGTTTTAGTTTAATTATTCAATTAATTGGATTTTTATAGATAATTCTAATTTAATGATCTAGTAACTACATTTAAATCTTTGTAGTATGACACATTGACTAAAATTTAATCCACTATGTTACTTTTGATAGGTATATTTGCATATAGGTTAGTCTTATGTTGAAATTGGGATAAAAAGATTAGTCCTGGAAGAAAACACAATTACTAAGTCCAAGATATTTCTATATTGAATAGATTAAAATTATCTTAATAAATACCAGACAAAATGAATGATCATGATGGATTATTGTCCCTCTTAATAATAATTCATTTGTTTGGTCATTCAAATAAATTAGATTAACTAGTAAAAAACATAAGAAGTTCAAACATAGTGTCTTAGATCTGAAACCCTCATAAGGAACTAAAATTTGGTCATTCATCAACTTAATTACTTATTATTAATTATTCTAACTATTAAGAGCCAATCTCTTAAATCGATAAATCACCTAATGATTTACCTTAGCTTCCTTTTAATATAGACAATTTAGTATTGAATTAAAAAAAATAATTCAATATAAAAGAAAATAAATTGAACAACAATTAATCCATCTACTACACTAGCCTGAACTATTAAAAAATAAACAAGGTAAGACTTACAATCAAAATTACAAGAATAAACCTACTGAACTTTATCTTCCTTTTTTCTTAGCTCGTCCTTTATTTGTTCTTCACTTCAAAATGCAAATACTTTTGGATTCCTAGTTCCAAATTGTATTTTTTCTTTACAACTTTATCTCATCTTTGGCCCTATATAGCTCCTAAGAGGGAGAGTTAAATAGGAGCGATTAAAATTTTAAGTTTTTAATTAATTTAAAAATTCACCGTAAGGTAATTATAATAAATGGGAAATTATGATAACTTATTAAAATAAATTAATCAATATATCTTAAATTACAAAAAACTTGTAAAATAAAGAGGATAGGGAAAAGAAAGGTGAACCAAATTTATAATGCACAAAACTTGCCTACTTCTACTCTCTAACCACTTGTTAGAAATTTCACCATAATCTTTCTTTATAATTGAAGAGTAGCCCTTGTACAAATTCTTCTTATGGTAAAGAGTAGCTTCACATCACAAGAAATTCTTAATTCCCATGGTGAAGAGTAACCTTTGTAAATTGAATATAATAATCCCATAAGATAATGCACTTAGAAGGTACTTTACTTTGCTTAAACAAAATGTTTAATAGGCCTCACAAATAAAATCAATGATGAATACACTAAGATCCTCAATAACCCATTCAAGAATCACTTAAATTGTCACTTCTAAACACTATAATGCTCTTAATTTCTCATAGATGCTTTACCCATGATCATGCTCATTTGATACATATTTTAATGTTGCTTTCAAAATTAAAATCCTAGGTTTAAGGGTGATTTCCATGAGATTTTAATGCATAATTGGTTAAATTTTGAATAAGATATTGCTCATGATGGTTTTGGTGAATATATATGTTTTGTAGGTTTTAGTAAGTAATTTGATACATAATTAGAGTTTGATGGGATTTGGAATAAAAAAGAAGTGAAAAAGCATCAAGTCAGTGAGTTCCACATATTGTCTCATGACAATGGCACAAACCATGGAGGATTTCTATAGAAAAAACCAAGGGAAAAGAAGAACACAAAAACGTCATAGTCTGGGTCATGAACGTTACCCTAGTTATAATTTTTATATAGACAACTCTATGGCCTATACCATAGCCATGAGGTAGATCATGGGATAGTTGTTTGACACTCTTATATAAGTGAAAAATTAGTTTTTATCAATGTTTTTATTTTTATTTTTGGATGCATCAAACTGCCACCAAGAGGACAAAAGCCAATCCTAAGCCATCTACAATGTTTTTGAGCAATATAAAGGATAAAATTGGATCAAAACATCTAGTAATTGAAGATCGATATTAGATTTCTGTCAATAATCGTAATAGATTCAAAGATTCAAGAATCATAAGAATGACCTTCCTATTCCATATTTCCTTTATGATGTTGTTGCATATTTCAATATGATTAGTAACTAGTTTCTTATAAGATAGGTTTTTTTGAACCCTAAGATGTAGTGTGAGTTGTTTTTACTTTGATTCAATTTTAAATTTCCAGATTCTGTGAATAAGATTTATCCATGGACTAAATGACTTAGTTTTGATTTCTATGCAAACATAAGTGTCAATTTCATGTTTGATTTCATTTATTTAAACTGGCAGATCATCTATATGAATAGATCAATCTATAGGTAATGAATCTTGCATGGGGATCTAGAGATAAACTTATATAAGACTTAAAATTTAGGATTGAATCTAATCAAATCCACAGGTTCCATAAATCGAATTAATGATTCGAATTAGTATATTGATTAAGAATAACTTCCTATTAATTTACCATGATGATATGAATTGTATAACTTAAGAGTGAGTATGATTCATTGTGGTTTTAGTATTGTTAGATTTGACATTGTAATTTATTTTTATTAGAAATTTAGTATTGTAATAGTATACATTATACTTTTGGTGCCATTACCGGGATTAATTTTGAATATTAAGAAATCCCTATCTCTATTAGCCTATTAATTTTTTTTCATTTACATTGTTTTAGTTTTGTATTTTGCACCTAGTTATCTCTTTATGGCTATAGCTAGTCGACATAATGACATGGCAAGGTAATCAGTGGCAGTGCTTTCCGTGGTAAGATAAATAAGTAATGTCAATCAATAAATGGAGAGTTAATGGGATGGTTTATGGTCAGTAGTGGAGTAATAGTAAAACTCAATGTGGGTTTATGAAATTTACTTTGAGCCACCTCTATTAGGTTACTATCAATAACGAATTAATAGCGAAAAGAGGAATCAAGATAGAAAGAGTTACTTTTGAAATCCATATATATAACTAAAGCTTAGTTCGATGGTATAAAGGCTCCTATCCACAACTTGACAACAAAATTAAAGAAATGACTTTAATAAGAATAGGAATCGAGATTGAGAGGATTGCTATCTAAATTCATATCTACAGTAGAAGCTCGATTAAAAAACAAAAAGACTTCCCTACATAGTTTGGCAACAGAAGTAGCGCAGCTAGATGAATTAATTGTAAAACAAGATTAAGAAAGTTCATATACTATTACAAAAGTGATGCCAAGGGAGTATGATACTAATGACCTAACAATAAGCGAGGGGAAGCTTGCAGTCAAAGGGGGTGAGGAAGTAAAAGAAGCTATTAATATTATAATCATTAATGAAGATAGTTAGATACCTTTACTTATGTATTTTGCTGGTATCATAATTTCTAACTACAGGCAGAAAATTAGGTGTCAAGACCTTGTACCAAGGTACCTCACATTCTAAAGGAGGCGAAGGGGGATGTCAAATGGTAGGTATTATAGTTTTTGTTTTTGTGAACAATCAAGTATTTGAGATAATCTTTCCAAGGTATGGATTGAAAAAGAGATTAATAATTCTTTAACATTAAGGTCTAACTAAAAGACCTTAAATAAGTACTTATTGGGAAGCAACTCTATATTTATCTTACCATTTTAATTGATTTTTATTTTGATTCTTATTGCATTCTGGGGTTGAATTTTAGCATATCTCATTTGGTCGCATTTATATTTGATTTTTTGTTTATTTTTCTTTGAGTTGGTTTTTAAATCTTAGTTATTAAGTTACTTCATTTATTAATGATTCTTTTAAGAATCAGTTAGACAACAAGATATTTACTTATTATTTGCATTACGAATTTATAATTTATTAATTTCATTATGACCTAGGGTTTAAATATGGATAAGGTGTTCTTAGTCATATTCTTGACATTTTCCTTCAATCATTGAGCCACGTGTTGATTTGTAATAACCTAGCATCTGCATTATCTCATATTTATCATCTCCCACCTCACCAAAGCTCAAATTTGGATGATTATTCATAAAGGTATATGTTTATGTGAGATTGGTATATTATTCTTATCAAGTTTGTGACTTTTGATGCATTACTTTTATTAATTGCAATTTGTTCATGCCTTACAATCATAAAAGTCACTTAATAATAATATCTCTATGACAATTTCTTTGATACAAAATTTGATGATAAATTTGATTTTGCGTGTTTAAGGAATTCTGATTAATGTACATTATGTTTGAATTGTTTTTGGATAGCATGTGTTATCTTGATTATGGGATTGATAACTCTATAGGTACTTAGGGATAGTAGATATGACAATTAAAATTCATGAGAACCTTGTAATCTCCCCCATTATGGTCACTTAATGAGTTTAGTATGCTATCTATATAATTTGTGTTGGATGATTGAAGAGTTTGCATAATCCCTTAACCTTGAACTTGAGCAATTTTTACGAACACTACATAACCTAGTTCTTTATTTTCATGGTTATTATGGTGGTTAAGCATGACTTTGTGGCATATATATTAGATGTGTTGTAGATTTATATGGTTTTGATGGGAGAAGTAGCACGTCATATTGCGAGAGTTAATATATTTTAATCACCAACTGCCACCTTCGATTGATAAGTGAAGATACCTGCTTATGGATCACTAAGAAACCAATGTTTGATTTTTTTTTTTCATTTTTTCATTTTTAATTTAGTTCTTATTTCTTTTATTCTCATTTCATTATAGATGTTTAACTTTTACATTTATAGGATCTCTTTTATGATTGTTTTATTTTATTTTATGTTATTTTATCAATTTATAAATGTTTATATTTAACGATGTTATTCAAGATATGGAGACAAGCTTTGATTCTCTTCTTTGATCATTCAAATCACATGGAATTTAACCACACTCAATCATTTCTTCATTTGGACTTTAAAAACTTCCAAGGGGGTACATGTCTCTTTCACCTTACATATTTTAAGCTTTTCATTTATTTTTTAAACTTTAAATTAAGGACAATTTTCTTTAACTGTGGGGGAAGATAAATTCATTATTCACTTATACAATACACATTTGAATTGTTGGGAATCCAAGGGTGATTGTTTGCATATTTGATCTTAAAATGATTTTGACTATTAGTTAATTTTAAATTGTGGTAATTAATGTTTTTAATTTAGTGAAAATTGACCAATTTGGATTAATTTCTAACCCTAACTTTTTTCTTTTTGTTTTGAGTTAATTTCATATGTAAGTGATCTTTATGTCTTCATTAGGTTTCTAAAGATGTTTTATATGGATTGTTATGTGAATTTGGAATAACTTGTAGTTTATAATTGAACAAAAATAGGTGTTTATTAAATAAGCGAGCAAAAATTTTCACTCAACTAGCTCCGTATCAATAAAAGGGTAAAAGTTTATGAATGGCATTAATAGCCATTTGATATGATGACCTAGTTAAGTAATTGGGGATGTTCATAATAAGATGGTGACTTTTGCATTAAAAGACTAGTTGACATCTCAAACAAGCGAAAATTTGTATCTTAGTCGATTAACTAAGGGTTATTATGACAAAGTGTTTACTCTTATGTCAAAGACTAGGTGGCTTCTAAATACATGCTCCATTTTTTTTTTTTTTGGGTTTAAAACACCCTTAACTAAATTTGTATGATCATATACATCAAATACTTAAATGTTTAGTATTGTACATAAAGAGTTACTTTTTACTAACTATGTATTTGGATTTGTGTGTACACTGATAGTTGTGTTTTAGTCCTTGTTTTTCTAAGTGCTTAATTTGTAAGTTGGTTGTTTCTTGATGTGTTTAGGATTAAATTGTTGTTTATTTAGTGTTTTTATTTATGATTGATGTTTTAACATTTAATTTTTGATTTTGGGTTGGAACTAGATCTTATTAGTGTATTTATTTATTGATATTGATGTCCATTTATCCCTAGTTTGTGCTTAAAAGTTAATTTAT
>JAOXYD010155599.1:0-24119 GCA_028565735.1 Pinacopodium congolense | reverse complement strand
TCAAAAGACGTGTCAGTTTGACACAAAAGTTGTAACTAAGATGAGCTTTTGATAGCAGCGTCCTTGCTGGGCGAATCGGTTCGGGTACTAGCTCTGATACCAACTGTAACAGCCCAGACCACCCGCCTACAGATATTGTCTGCTTTGGGCCAGTCTCTTGAGGCCAGTATCTTGGGTCGCAACCCTCAACCCGGCTACCTCTCAACCCGGCTACCCGCACGGTTTTGTTTTTCCCCTCTAGGTGAGAACTTCCCAAAAGGTCACCCATCCTGGTATTCCTCTCGCCTAAGCACGTTTAACCTCGGAGTTCTTTAAGAATCTGACCCGTTGTGCTAGGGAAAACGCGTCTGTAGGGGAGAGGTATCCATACCCTTATAAGGCGTGCTTCGTTCTCCTCTCCAACCGATGTGGGATGTCACAATAACATTTTTCAAAAGTGGTTAGAAAAACATCAAGAACGATTTAAAAATGAAATATAGTAAGGATTATTCTCATATACAACTGAAGAATAAGTATAATGGTTTAAGGGAACATATGAAAATTTTCAAGAATCTAATAGGAGAAACAAGCATTGGATAAAACTCCATTATTTGGGAAGTGACAGTTGAAGATGAATGTTGGGAAAACTTATTCAAGATAGATAATATACGAATGTTTTTAACATACATTGTACACTATCATTTGAAACTAACTATACATTATACACTATCATTTGAAAATAAATATATCTTTTTGTATCAGGTTCATAAAATGGCTCACAAGTTTAAGAAGAAGGGTTGTAAAGAATACCAAGACCTATGTACTATTTTTGAAGATACTACCACAACTGGCATGCACACACACCCATCAACGAAAACTCCCTCATTTAGTGATGACATAGCTCTTAGGAGTGATGATAGGGAAGAAAAATCATCGAACAAGACAGTCGAAGAAGTTGCTAGTCCAAGGAGGAGGAAAAGGAAATCCCCGATGAAGAAGAAGGACAAGAGCAAGAGGGCATCTATAATGTTTGAAGATATGGTGAAATCAATAACAAAGAATTCGAGGAGGAAGTTAGAATTGTATGAGAAAAAGATAGTCGCTACATCATCTTGTGTTGGGGAGAACAATCCAGATATGGCAAGAATGTGAGAAAAAGGCAACATCCTGGAATTAGTGTGTGTGTTGGAGGGACTCGGAGTGGATAATACACTATTCACCAAAGCGATGCAGTATTTTTCAAAATGTCCAGTGATAAGGGATGCCTTCCTCGAAATGTGAGATTACAGGAAGATAAGGTTTATTAAGAATTTGAAAATATAGATGTTGCATGTTTGTTTACATAGCTTGGATTTCGAAAAACTATGTGGTTTGTTTGTTGGAATTTCGAAACATTATGTATTTATTTGTTTATTTCTGTGGACATTTGTGTGTTATAAATCTATCGTTGGGATGTTTGATTGTCATGAATGAGTGGTAAGGATGTATGGTGTGTTCCTTTCTTTAAACTTGGATGTTTCATAGCTTCTCTAGATTTGTTGATTGTCATGAATAAATGGTAAGGATGTATGTAGCGTTCTTTTTTTGGAACTTGGATCTTTCATAACTTCTCCAGATTTCTTGATTGTCATGAATGAATGGTAAGGATGTATGCTGTGTTTTGCATGTTTTTTATTAATTATATAATGCTTTGTCATTGTAGATAAATGAGTTGGGATTCAGAATCACCTCTTCATTCAGATGATGAAAATAACCAATTAGCGATAATGACAATTCGACATGCAGCTTCTTTTCGTGTCGAAAAAAAATCGTGTAGGACTTCAGCACTTAATGAATATGATTGGGTGTTGGAACTTCTAAACGGTAATCCGACTAGAATACATGAGAGTTTAAGAATATCGAATACAATTTTCTTGAATTTTTGCAATGAATTGACAAATTATGGTGGATTGCAAGAAACAAAGAGTGTGACTGTTCAAGAACAAGTTGAAATGGTCTTAATGACCCTCGGTCATAGTCACACCACGAGATTAAATGCAGAGCGTTTTCAACATTCCACGTCGACAATTCCATACTATTTCCGACAAGTTTTACATGCAGTTAACAAAGTAACAAAAAAATTCATTACTCTGCCATCTTTCAACTCAACACCTCTTGAGATTGAAAATAATCCCAAATATTTTCCATATTTCAAGGAATACGTTTATCTATTTTTGTCATTAAAAAATGTTTCTCACAATATATTTTCATCAGAAAGATATTCTTCCAATATCTAGGATTGAGTCGAAGCCATAGACAGGACGCATAAATATGTACGTGTTCCATCAAATGAACAGATACCTTATAGGGGGAAGAGGGTTGATCTAACACATAATGTGATGTGTTGTTGCTCGTTTAAAATACATTTCACTTATGTGATGACATGATGAGAGAGCACTGCCAATGACTCTTGAATTCTTTTCGAAGCAGTAAAAAATTCAAGGATACAATTCTCAATGCCTTCGCAGGGTATTACCTATATAGATTGTGGTTTCAATTGTATCAATTTATCTAATGTTTCATATATTAACTTTATATATGCTAATATGTCCAGATAAGTTTTATTTGGTCGACTTTGGATACGTTAACTTACCAGGGTTCCTGACTTCGTATCGTGGTCAAAGATACCATCTGTAAGATTTTCGTAGACGCAAACGACCATTAGGTCCATAAGAATTGTTTAACTACAGGCATTCATCATCGAAAGATGCTTTGACGTTTTAAACGTCAAATTTTCCATATTGTCCAACATGCCTAACTATAGTATGAGTAAGCGAAAATTCATTGTCACGACTTGTTGTATTATTCAGAATTTTATTATGATGCATGGACAAGTAAATGACTTATTTGTTGATTCTTCAGTAGATGTCAACTAATTGAACGAAACTATCAACAAAGGACCAAGTTCAAGAGTTGAGTATAATTCAACTCTTGGACAACAGCGCACTGTATCTCGATTGAAAATGCGATCGCTGAACAAATGTGGAATGATTATGTTCGAGAAAATTCTTAAAAACTTTAATGTGGTATTTGTGATATCTCCGTATATGCGGCTACATTCGACAATGTAACTAATAGATATGTAATTTCATTATCCTATTGTCACTTGTTGTATATGTAATTTCATTTATGTATGTAAATTCATGAACCAAAAACTTTTATTAATGTAGCAATGTCTAATTGATCTATATATGTTAACATTGTTGGGTATATTTCGTCGTATACTGCTATTAATTGATAATTGTTTTTTTATGTTATGTGTGAATAATTTTTCAACTTCGGAAGTTAATTTCATAATTTTTTTACAATTATCGGTAATTTTTGATGTGATGTTTATGTATTCTTTATAGTAATTATAACTTATGTTCACAAAAAATTATTTAGGGTAATATGAAATGCTATTACATAAATTATTTTTATAATGATCCTTTTCTTTATATTTTCTTAATTTACATTACATACGTACATTAAGAAAAATTTAGAAATTTTTGATTTATTATGTTGGGTTTGTTTATATTTTTTAATTATTAATAACATATTTATGTAAACTTTATAATTATTACAGCCTTTCATTAATGACATGAACGTATTTGATCTAATATAAAATGTAAGCCCAAATATAATTTTCATTTACTATGCTTTGTTTATAATGTTTTTTGGTATTATTATAGCAAATTATTTATGAAAATTAAAAAATGTTGGGTCTGATATACATTAATTCATGTTAATATCATATTTTAAAATATTTTGCAATAATAATAATAATAAATAAATAAATAAAATAACAATATAACAAAAACAACTTGTAAGAATAAAAACAGGAAACTACAACAAAAATTTAAAACAAAAACCAAAATTATCAACCAAAAACCACAACTAAATATAAAAATAAAAAACAACAACTAAAAATAACAACTAAAAACTAAAAACAGAAGCTGAATCAAATGGATCCTTAATTTTGGCCGTCTAACAAATTGAGAAAAGATGAGACTAATTTTTAAAAGTATAATAATACAAAAGATTTAATTAATCAAGTTAAATCAACATCAAAATAAATATCAAAATCCACTAATAAGAGATATAGGAACAAATAAAAGTAAAATACCTTGTAATTGTTAATATAAATTAATTATTTAATTTTTAATTAATAGTAAATTGTTAAGATATATAATAAAGTTCAAAGGACGAGATTTGATTCACTATTTTCATTTTAACATCATTTATTAAAAGTCCTAGGAAGGAAAAATGCTAGATTAATAAGAAATTTTAAGGTAGATATATAATATTCTTCCCTAGTTATTCTAAGTTTTCTTTATCTATTTTCCAAAAAAAAAAAAAGTTTTTCTTTTCTCTCTTAGTCTCTCTCGTATTCAGAGGTTCACAGACATTGATTTGTTGTCTTCCTCAATTTTCTAAGTCTTTCTTATCTTTATCTACAATGCAAGTAGGTAACGTTAAATTCACGTAACTTTAGAATTTTTTATACGCAAAGAGGATTGTGAATAAAAATGTTCTTAGTATAATAATTTCTGAAAGATATAATGAAAGATTACAAAACTATTTATATTCATTTAACTTGAAAAATATATAATAAAAATAAAATTTATAAATTCTAATTTTAGAATCATATATAAGAATTTATAAATTTTTATAACTTACTTTTATTTGTTTTATTTCCGTAGTTCTTTCTTATTTGTTTTATTTCTTACTTTGCCCAACTGTTACACAAATCCTATTTCTTCTGCATTATGTAAAAGTGTGATTTGATGGAGCATATATTTATCATTTAAATTTTGTATCTTAAGAAATATGTGATTATTATTAATTAAATAAATACCTTTAATTAATTTAAAATTATTTATTTTTAATTATTATTGGAACAGTGGTTAATCAATTACTAGAAATTGTGTATATTTGGTATGAATAATTGTCGTTAGGAGAAAGGAAAGATTGAACTACTTCACTAATAGCACTTTAGAATGGCATTGCCTTATCATGCTCGTACATCGTACATGCATGTGCTATGATTTATTACTGTAAACTTTTTAGGATGGTTCTTTAAAATGATACGGGTTGTTTAGTTTGATTGTGTCCAAAAGGTTTCATTTAAATTTGATTATTTTTACTAATATTTAAGTTATATTTTAATATTTTATAATATTTATGTTAAATTTTAATATTTTAAAAGTGTTTAAATGGTTTTTAATATTTTAAAAATATTTAAAAAAACTCTAAACTTAATATTAAATTAAAGTTTTTTTCAGCGTTTTTTAAATGTTAAAATTTTTCAATATTTCTAAAATATTAAAATATTTTAAAATATTTTAAAATATTAAAATTCAATATGAATATTAATTGAAATCTTAAAATTAAAATTCTTTTTTTAACCTTTTTTACCGAGGCTTCGGACTTACGAGTCGGTTTGGTCAAGCAGCATGCATTATATGCTTTGCCCTGCAGATTTCATATGTTTGACACTCCCCCGGCCGAATAACATGATGGCAGCTTACATGCACTAAATTTCAACTGATAATCTTCCAAGATATTTTACCTTTAATAAAGTTTAAAAGATAAGATCAGGATTCCCTTGTTTCATTTATCTGTTGAAAGTAATTTTACGTATTGGAAGTTTTAGAGAGTAAAGAAAAAAAAAAGCTATTTTAAAACAGAAAATTTAAAGTAGATATATATTATTACGATCTTAATTATTTTGATTTTAAAAAATGAAAGAGTTCATAAAATTTGGATTTATTTTTTATTTTTGTTTAAAATTTTTTTAAAAGTATATATAGAAAAACAATATAAGTTTTAATTAAAATATTAAAATAAAAATATAAACATTATCATAAAAAGGAATAATAGTAAAAAAAGTTATGAATTTTTTCATATTTTTCAATTAAGTGATTAATCTTTCAAAATTTTTAATTGAATATTCAATATTTAAAAATTTTCAGTTAAGATAAAAACGTCAATTTCGTTATATTTATACTGACGTAATCAATAAATTTTATTATGTTAACATTTACATGATAAAAATGTCAGGTTTGAGTTTACGAGTACACTTAATCACATTTAAAAATTTTTTATTTGAGTGAGTAATCTTTTAAAAAAATTTTAATTTAGTAACTAACTTTTAAATTTTCAGAAAAAAAAATTAACGCTTCACCTTAACTAAAATTTTTTTTAAAGGTTAGTCAATCGATTAAAAATTTTGAAAACTTAATCATTGAACTGAAAAAATATAAAAAAATTAATCACTTTTTTAATGTTAAATTTTTTAAATTTTAAATAAAAATATTTATTATTACAAATTAGTTGCATATTACATATTACGTACATATCAAACTATATAACAAGAAAAGATTTAAGTTTTCTTAGTCATCTAAGTTATAATAGGGATATTTGCTCAAGAACGTAAAATATATGGTACAACGACTATCTATTTTTTAAAATTATTTTTGTTATTATAATTTTAAATTTTAAATAATATAAATTAATATACACTTATTTTTAATTTTTAAAATAATTTATAATCAATTTAATAACATTAATCAACCCATTCTTTGCATTAATATTATTCAAATGTTTATGCTAACTTCATGTTGCCTCCGTGAAAAGTGATAACAACGTTCATCGCATGAGGAAGGTAGGACTCACCTCACCACTCACCCATACTTACTAATCAACATCCAACAGACACGCTACCATGTCAATCACTTCGTCACAGTCTACATACAACAAATTTCTATCGATAAGCTTCAATAAATTTCTCGTATAAAGCTTTAAAGATGTCAATTCGTCGATTCGACGCTTCAATTTTAGTCTTCTTTTACTGCTTCTAGTGAAATAACTAAGAAAAACAGTTAGACAAATTTAACATATATTAGAAGTTACTTACGAGCGTATTAATCAAGTAAATGAAAGTACAATTTTATTGCTCATTTATAAATATAAATTATTTTTAATTCATCATGATGAAACTATTTCTTTTATATATACTAGATTTATTAACATCATAAATACATTAAAAGGTCTAGAAAGAATAAATTCAAATATTGAACTTGTTAAAAAGATTATAGGAGGTAACCTTTTGATGAATTAATAAGCTCATTGCTCACCCATAAGATGATGATGAAAGAACCAAAAGCAAAAGAAGAGAAGGTTTTATTAAGAAGAAATAATTTGGCATTCAAATCCAAGAAGATAAAGTATAGTGAAGAAGAAAGCTTTCCAGAAGATAGTGACAATGACATAGCTCTTCCCACTATAAAATTCAACAAGTTTTTTAAAAAAAGGCACACTATAAAAAAAAAAAAAGAGAATAAAGTAAGTATGATTACAAGAGAAAGTCCACTAATATTTTTTATTTTGGATGTATAAAATCAGGACGCTTGTAGAGCCATTGCCTACTCCTCAAAGAGGATGAAAAGGATGAAAGAAGTAGTAAGAAAGAAAGGAGAGAGGAGAAAGACAAGAAGGGAAAGGAAGTCTTGAAGGCCTTGTGGGAATTTGAAAGCGAAGAGGAAAGCAAAAAATTAGAATATAAAAGCGTCAAATTTTGTCTCATAATCTTGGATGATGAGGTATCATCTTCTTCCCATTCTAATGATGATGAGAATAAGAATATTGATGTTGGTTTGAGTTACAATGAATTAGTTAAAATTTTAAAATATGCTACCTTAAAAACGAGAAAATTATCATTTAACTATAAGGAATACATTAAGTTGATGAATAATTTTGGAGTAGAAAATGAGAAGTTAAAGAATGACATGCATGCTTTAAAATCTAAAAATGTGGAATTTAATGATAACAGAAAGAAAATGATCGATGAAAATTATTACTTAAAGAATAAGGTAAAATGTCTTAAAGAATCATTGGAACAGTTCATAAAAGGAAAAGAAAAATTAGAAAACATGCTAGGAATCCAAAGATTTCCAATGATAGGTGTGAATTAGGCTTTATTCAAGAAAGTGAAATGCCTAAACCCAAGATTATTTTTATAAAGAAAAAAAGTTTAAATGAAGAGCATGTTCCCAGATTATATTTTGACAATGATGCATCATCTTCTAGAACTCAATTTAGGGACATTCATCATACTATATTGTATACTTCAAAATCTATATCTAGAAGAACTGTGCATGCCGTAAAAAAAGACATATTTTCTTCATAAATGAAAAATCATTACATAATGCATTTAGGCCACGATTTATGCACATTCATCCTACACACTCATATGCGTATTCTATTCATGCTCATGCGTCAAGAAATGTTTCTTACACTAATGTTAGGCTAAGATTTCAATAAAGAAGAAATTTTGCAAATGATGCATCAAGATTTTCATATAGAAATAATTTTAGACCAAACATACATTTTCATAAAGTTACATATATTTGTGATTATTGTGGTAAGTTTGGTCATTTAGAAAGATTTTGTTTTAATAAACTATATAGGCCTTCTAATTTGCTAAAGACTTTAAGAACTAGAAATTTATATAACCCTCAAGGACTCAAATTAATGTCGATACCTTAAATGAAATGATCTCTTTTGTTTTGTAAGAATTCAAAAGGAGCATTTGGTATGTAAACAGTAGATTTTCTAGGCATATGATGGGAGATACTTCTTAATTTATTTCTTTGAAAGACAAAGATAGTGTTAATATCATTTATAGAGATAATTCCAAGGTAAGATAATTGACATTAGTAAATAATACTACTATTGATAATGTACTTTTAGTAGAAAGGTTAAAGAATATTTTATCAAGTGTAAGTCAGATGTGTGATAAATATTTCAAAGTCTCCTTTGAAGGTAAATGTCGCTTAGTTTCTAAAGTTACTGATAATTGCATTGTTTTTGTTGGTAAGAGAGTAGGAAATATCTATAACATTAATTTGGATGATCTCTCTATCCAAAATATTGAGTATTTGATTTTTATAAATAAAGATGCTTAGATGTGGTTAAGAGATTAGGTCATACTAGTATAGAACACATCTTAAATATTTGTAACAAGGAGCTAGTAAATGGTCTACCAAGAATAAAGTATGAAAAAGACAAGATTTGTTATGCATATCCAATAGACAAGCAAACTAAGGCTCCATTCAAGAAAAAAACAAGTGGTAACAACTTATAAACCTTTATTTCATATAGGCTTGTTTGGACCATCAAAAATTGCAAGTTTAAGTGGTAAATTATATGTGTATGTGATTGTTGATAATAATAGTAGATTTACTTAGATAATGTTTCTTACTAGTAAGGATGAATGTTTTAAATCTTTTGTTAAATTTGAAAAAAGAGTTCAACTGAAAAAAGGCTATATGATTAATTCAATTAGAAGTGATCATGATAGAGATTTTGAAAATGAATTGTTTGATACATAAAGAAAATGATATTTTTCATAACTTTTCATCTGTTAGAACTCCTCAACAAAATGGAGTTATTGAAAGGAAAAATAGAACCTTGCAAGAAATAGTTAGAACCATGTGAAATGAATATTATGTTTCTAAATATTTTTGAGTGGAATCGGTTGCATGTGTATGTCATGTATCTAATAAAATTTACATAAAGTCTTACATGGATAAAACTTCATATGAACTTTAGTATGGTAAGAAACTAAAAGTGAGTTATTCCAAAGTATTTGATTGTAAATGTTTTATTTTGAATGCTAGAGATAATTTAGATAAGTTTAATGCTAAATCAAAATCAGGTATATTTGTTGGCTATTTCTTTTCTAGAAGAGTTTACAGTATATTTAACAAAAAGATTATGATGATTAAAGAGTCAATGTATGTTGGATTTGATGAATCTAATCATTTTGGTGTCAAGAAGAGTGTTGCTGATGATGACTTAGACTTAAGCAAGGATATGGAGAACATAGGGCTGGAAGAATTTCAAGAAGACACCTTAGATATCTAATCTTCACCGTGTGAAGTTGTGAAAGATAAAAGCTTACCTAGAGAGTGGAGATTTAAGAAATACAATCCCTTTAACCAAATCATAAATGAAGTAGGAAGAGAAGTAGTAACTAAATCAACCCTTAGAGATTTATCTTATATGACATATAAATCAACCCTTAAAGATTTATCTTATATGATGTTCATTTCTAACATAGAGCCTAAAACCATAAATGAAGTCTTAGGCGATGAAAGTTGAAATTTAGCCATGAATGAAGAGTTGAACCAATTTGAAAGAAATAAAGTATGGACCTTAGTACTTAGGCCTTATAATCATCAAATTATTGGTACTAAGTGGGTCTTTAAAAATAAGTTTGATGAAGATGGAAATATTTTGAGAAACAAAACTAGATTGATAGAAAAGGGATATAACCAAGAAGAATGGATTGATTACGCAGAGACCTTTGCACTTGTAGTAAGATTAGAAGCTATTAGACTTTCTCTTCCTTTTGCTTCTTATATAGGTTTTAAACTTTATCAAATGGATGTTAAAAGTGCTTTATTAAATGATTTTATTCAAGAGGAGGTCTATGTAATACAACCTCCTCATTTTGAAAACCATGATGCACCTGAGCACATTTACAAACTTGCTAAAGTTTTGTATGGTTTAAAACAAGTTCTTAGAACTTGGTATGACAGATTAAGCTCTTTTCTACTTAAAAATGGCTTTATCAAAGGAAAAGTTTATACTACTTTGTTTATGAAGAAAGAAAAGAATAATTTGTTAATTGTTCAAATCTTTGTGGATAATATCATATTTGGTACTACTAATGATGTTTTATGTCAAGAGTTTGTAAAGTGTATAAGTAGAGAATTCGAGATGAGCATGATGAGCAAGTTAAATTTCTTTCTTAGACTCTAAATTAAGCAAATGAAGGATGGGATCTTCATCAACCAAGAGAAATACATAAAAGACCTACTCGAGTGATTTGGAATGAGTCAAACAAAACTATTAGGCACATCCATAACCGTCACCACAAAGTTGGACAAAAATAAAAAGGGAATGCTGATAGATATTAAGCAATAACAAGGCATGATTTGTATATTTTTTTACTACTAGTAGACCATATTTATTTTTAGTAAATGTTTGTGTGCTAGATTTCAATCTTGTCCTAGAAAATCTCATTTATTAGCTATTAAGAGAATTTTAAGATATTTGGCTGATTCACCATCTTTAGGTTTATGGTATCCTAGAAATGTATTCATTGAGATAGTTGATTATTCAGATGTAGATTATGCAAGTAGCCTACTAGATAGAAAGAGTACATTCAGAACTTGTTAATTTCTAAGATATGCATTAATTCCATGGTTTAACAAGAAACAAAATTCAATGGCTTTATCTACAACAGAAGCAAAATATGTAGCGGCTGGTAGTTGTTATGCACAAATACTTTGAATTAGACAACAACTTAGAAATTATGTCAAAGAGATTACAAAGATTTCTATTAGGTGTGATAATACTATTACCATTTGCCTAATCAAGAACCTAATTTAACATTTAATAACTAAATATATTGAGACAAGACATCATTTTATAACAGATTATATGCACAATTTTGATCTATAGGCACAATTTTGATCATGCATTGCATATAATTTTTAAAAGTTACATAAAGTTTCATAATATAGTTATTGAATAATTTTGATTATTCATATGGTCTCAAATTATATTTTAAATCTTATTTAAATTCTTATTCATTGTTTTTATTGTTAAGAATTGATTTAGTCATTTGTTTACAATTTTAGAATTGAAATTTGTTTGGTTTAAACTCTTTTGTTAACATACATAATTCAATCAGATTTTTCATTACTAAAATCATTTTTTATTCTTCAAAATCATCATACACATTTTGCCTAAGGTCTTAAGAATGCACTAGAATTTTATTTCATTTTTTAAGCACTCAAAACATTGATTGAAGCTTTAAGAAGACAGATTACTCAAAGTTGTCTCTAACAATTTTTTATTTCCTTTTTGGGATTAAACATCTCTTTTTTGCTTCTAAAAAGCTAGGATTGCAATTTAAATTTCTTAAACTCCTTCCTAACCCTATATAAAACATCTCTAAAAATTTTTAGTATTTTTTAGAAAAAAGATTGAAAGACAAAAATCATTTAAATCTCAAGGCTGCCTCCTTCTCCACTATTTGCCTCCTTTCTTCACTATTTTAGTTTAATTTCGTCCCTCTCCATCTTAGTCTATTTTTGTTTATATGAATTCATTGTTTTTCAGTTAGATTAAGTGTTTAAAAGTTTTTTAATAATAGTTTCCTATTTTAGGGTATTTATTTTAATAGATTAGAGCTTAAACTCAGTCATAGTACAGAATTGTTTCTATTTGTTCTATTTTTGTTTGTTCTGTCCTGATTTTACTATTAATTATTTCTATCTTAATATAATTTTAAATTTTTTAAAAAATAATTTTCTATTTACTTAAGTGTCCTAGAGTTTGTTTAATTGTTTTTTTTTTCAAAATTTTGGAAGAATATTTCATATATTTTAAGCTTATTTTTCTAGATACACCAAAATTATCTTTGATTTTTCTGTTCTTGGGCTAATCTCAATTTTGTCTATTTAAATCAGTTTCTGGGTGTGAAAATTTGTTGTGTTTATCTTACTTAAGATCTCAAGATTTTCCAAGTATTTTTTGTTTGATTTTTAAGTACTTATATTGTTTATTTAAGCCCCAAATTCACAGGTTACTCAAAACTATCCAAATTTACATGCACTAGATTCATTCATATCTTTGGACATTTAAATCTAAATTGCTTGCTTATAAATTGCTATTTTTTGTTTGTTTGCGTCATCAAGAGTATTATTAACTACTTTGGTGAATTTCCAAAGGCTTATTTAATTATTTTTAAGCAATTATATTCACAAAGCTATTCATAATTATTTCATTTGATTTTTCAAATTATCATTCACTATTTATACACATTTTTAGTGCATTAAATTTGTCATATTAAGTTTTTTAAAACTTTCAAAAGTGTTATTGATCATTCAAATCATTTTTGAAAGCATTGGATCCCTTAGTTTAATTTTACTTTAAGTGAAACACATCTTTAAGTGTATTTGGTTATCTGTAAAAGGGATTATTGTTTTATTGGAATGGTTAAGTGTGTTAAGGCTCCTCTTTATGATATAAAGATTTGTCAAAAGGTTTATCTTCACCTTAAACAAGAAGACTATGTCTTATAAAGGCTCATCTTTACCTTCAAAAGATTTAAGTTGTAAAGGCTCCTCTTTGTCTTGAAAAGATTTGTCTTATAAGGGTTATTCTTCACCCTAAAAGAAAATTGAATTTGGTTTTGAGTTGTTAGTAAAAAAAAAAAACAATATCCAACAAGTAGTTAGAGAGAAGACATAGTCTATCTTTAGGGCAAGCGAATTTCCATAAAACCTTGTATCTTTCTCTTCTCTTTTCTCTTTTACTGTTACCTATCGTGTGGTTTGGCTATCAGTTTATTTGTTATCAAATTAGCATTCATATTTGCATAGCATATTACACTATTTTACTTAGGGGCGAGTTTAATTAGTTGAATAAATTTGTAATTACTAAATTCACCCCCATCTTGAGTGCCTTTAGGGCTTATAATATAGATGTGTTTTGTTATGTTTTATTATATAATTTTATATGGATTCATCCATACTTTTGATGAAAAAAATGCTCAAATTGTGTCATGTTATGTTGAATGACAGATTAAAGGTGTTGACACATATTCTAGACAAAAAAGCTAAGTTTTAGGAGGATTTAGAACATAATTAGAGCACAGAGCTACTGACAGAAAATTTAAACAGTGGGTACTGCAGCTATTAAATGATGTCGTTTAAGTTAAGAACACTTGCCGTTTAGCTCCATTTCCAGAGAATTAAACATGGAGTGATTTATAGTTAAATGGAAACATTTTACTCTAATTACCCCGCCTGTTTAACTCAATGTAAGCGAAAAAAGAGAAAGATAAAGAGGTCTTTTCACCATCCTTTAGTTTACCTTATTTAAAAATGATATAAAAGGGTCCCTAATGAGCAAAAGACCCCATTCTCTAGTAGCCATTAACATCTTGGAGAATCATTTTATTTTCTTATCTTTGTCTTTATATTTTTAGGGTTCTAAACATTCCTTTCTATTTGTAGTTACTATTAAGCTTTTAGTTTATATTATTGATAGTTTAAAATTCAACTTTATCTTGTTTTTTATTCTCTTTAGCTACTATTCTATTGATATTTTTAATTTTGTTATGATTTTTATTTGGGTTTATGTTGGATAACGTATGAACTTAAGATTTTAGTTAAATAGATTGTGTTGCTTTCTTTTTCTAGCCTTTATCTCTTTAATTCCTTTATATTTTATGCATCTTTAGTTGTTGTCTTGTTAATTTTAGTTTGCTTCATTGTTAATTTCATTATATTAGCTTATATTTCCTTTGGATAAGAAGATATTAATGGGATGATGGCTTTATAATTATGAGAAACGGATTAATTTCCATTGGGCATTGTGATTTAGGTTGGGATTTAATTGGAATTTAAATTAAATTATAGGAATTAGTAATTGTCTTATAGATTTAGCCAATCTATTAATAGGTATATCTTTTGATATGTAATCTTCATTAGCAAATACCATAAGTAGCGATAAGCTATGTGATTTTATAGGTAAATCAACTTAGCCTAAAATTCTAATTCTCTAAGTTACACAATCCAAATTTACGTGATTATGGCTTAGGCTACTGTTTCCCTAATGTTTAATGCTATCGGAAGATTAAATTTAGAGAGATTGTTTTAGGTTATCACGTGATTAGGGACAATTTTCTATTGTATAAGATTTGTTTAAAATGAGTGGAACTGAGAATTCAAGAGCTTGTTTGGATCCACATGCTAGCATCTTAGGACAAACACAATCTATATATTTTCAATAATCAATTATAAGTCTTGAATTTTATATATATCTTCTGCCCAACTTTTTCTTATTATTATGTCTTCATTTTTATTCTATGTGTTTTAATTTTGTCAGTTTCCTTTTATATTTATTTTTTATTTAGTGAAATTACAAGGGAGAAATAGCTTTAAACTATCCTCAATTCTCTATTAGATCGATCTTAATTTGCCTTAATACATAGTTAATTAGATATTTTATTATTTGATGAGCTCACAATAACTCGAACAAGAATGCCCTAAAATTAATAGTCTTACCCAACAACATCAATAAAAAAAATAGGGATTGAAGTGATCGAATCTCCAAGTTATGTATTATTTTGTGACTTATAGACATTACCCTCATAGGATACCCTGAATAATGAAAAATGAGCACGATTAATGAGAATGAGAGTATCTTTAATAAATAACGAATCTCGATTATTTCAGTCTCCTCCTTTTACTCAATATGCACAAAGAACTCTTGAATCATCTCTAAATGATAATGTCCAGCTAGGCTTAGTGCTGCCTCCCATCTTATTGTCTTGAAGGCTCTAGCTATGTCAAAATCTAACTTTATAACGAGTGTTATTAGTTTCTTTATGATGATGTTGTTCTTGTTATAAGCCTCATACCACTCCACATGCTCTTTAGTGGTGAATCTTTGTTTATTAAAGATTTGGCGCTTCTTTAAATTGGTAGTTAGGAAGGATTCTAGGAACATCGTACTGAAAATAGTGTGAGAAAATAAGCTAAATTTTTTTGGAATATGTTTTGAAGTTATTGAAATATTTGTTCATCATCATCAGAATATTCCTATATCATTAGAAACAATAATAAAGGTTAAAACTTACACCAAAACATAAATTAAGTTTTGTGGACCATGATGGTACTAAAATATTAGCCATAAGGTGAAGAAATAATGAAAAATAAGATAATGAACAATGAACAAGCAGAAGTGATCAAGGGAAAATAGGAAAACTAGATGAGTAGTATGCAAAATCTAAAACGAAAGTGGAAAGGAAATGAAAAGATGTAAGAAAATGGGAATTTTTTTTAATGAAAATAGGGCTTAACAAAGGGGAATGTGGGGTCTAGGAGAGAAAAAAGATGGGATGAGGTGGAGAAAAAAAAAGAAGAAAAATGAATTGTGGTTCAGTTCAAAATGGCACTATTCATGTGTGTTATTTGGGGACCAACGGTGGTTGATAGAAACTACAACAACGTTATTGAAGAGCACCATAAATATCTTGTATTCATGTTATAATGGAGGGTTCATCTAAGAACAACGATGCCATTATTTGGGATCGCTGATTTTTTGTCCCTATATTTTCTTCATGGTTTTAACTCCAAAATTATAACAAATTTCCTTCCAACTGGTAGATCATTTCAAAGTATGTGATTGCACATTTGGATTACTAAAAAATGTTGGATCCTAAATAACAAATCTGAGGAAACTAATTAAGGGAACATTAAACAAAAGTAAACTAACTAAAGCAAAAAACTATAGAAACTAAGTAAAACACACACAAAAAGAAATTAAATTCTACAGTTGGGTTACCTTCCAACAAGTATTTTTTTTTTTCAAAGTCCTTTAGCTAGACCTATTATTAGAGAATTTTACCTCTCTTCCTAACCCTATAGCCCTAATTTTTCTCTTCATTTTCATATCTACGTGCCGCTATCTTATTTCTTCTTACACCTAACTTTGAATTCCATTGCTCCCTACTTCCACCCTTCACGAAGCACCATGGCAAAAAGTCTTGATATATAACCTTAGCCTTATTATCAAAAGCTGTAATATTAATAAAATCAACACTCTGGGTGCTCCCTTATCCTCCTCAACATCTTTACTTTCAACAACCTATTCATCATCCTCATCTTCCACAGCTTCACATCATTCTCTTCTAGTTTACTTGTTAGCTCCTCATTGCCTTTGATTAGATTTAAAAGTTTTGGCTCCCTTGATTCCACTTCGGTAGTATCCGACAAGTCAATTTGATCACCTTCTATAATTAATTCTACTAAGCACTCCATTTAGGTTGCCAAGTTACAACAAGAAGCTTCCAACTTTATTTGATTGGCCTTGTAATCCTAGATATACACTCACTTATTATTTCATACAATGTTAATCTTGATTCTTCCTCAGGTTTTTATTGATGATAAATTGGTGAAGGCGGACCAAAATATGCCTTATTAAGTCAGGAGTAATCATAGTCTATCTAATTAAGGGTGTAGGTATTGTCCTATTGATCTTCTTGGCCCATCCATCATTACCCTAATTGTAACCGATAGTTCTTTGCTCATACCACTAATAATCTTATTAATGGTCATCTTACCACATTATCTTATTTACTATAAGTAGTCACCAATGGATGATTTAATATATGGACTAAAATAAAAAAAACTTTAAATTAATCATAAACAATCTATTCCTAATAATAAAAAATAAAAATGAATCAAATAAAATAAAAAAACCCAAAAAAAATAAAGAAAACAATGAAAATAACAAAAAAAAGAATAAAACTCTAAACTCATCGACAATGATATCTCCCAACATTATTAGTTTAGATCGTTGATAATGATATTAAAAACTTATCGTAGTCTTACTAAATTAATCTTTAACTTAAATTTAACTTAAGACAAACTTAAGGCAAGTTCACCTATTAACAAGTAATATAGTGGCTGTAAATAAGTCCAGAGATTATTCTCTTGAGGGTCTAACTATAACTACTAAGTTACTTTACTTAAAATTATCTAGAGAATCTCAATTTGGTTAATTAATTAAATTAAACTACTAAATTAAACTAACTAAAATATTTAATTTATGTAAAACAAATCAAATTGTAATTAAAGGTTTACCAATCCTAATGTACAATTGAGGTTTCAGATTTCAATAATTTAATTGAATTAAAATTGATTGTGTGACTTAATTTAGGGTATTTTCATGAAACCAAAACATAATTATGATTAAGACTATGACCTTTCCTTATTGGTCCTATCCTGTTGTTAAGTCATTCGATGAATTTAGATAATAGGTTTAAATATCAAGAAGTTCAATCCTGAAATCCCTATTTCAAAACTAAGACCCTCACAATTAACAAATGTTTAATCTTTCATTGATAAAAAATTATGTTGTTTATTGACTTTTTCAATAATTATAATAGAGTTCTTGAATATCTAATTATGTAAGAATGTGTTCTAAGTGGCTAGCTTAAAATGATAATTTAATACTCAAAGAAATAAAAATTAGCACGAAACTCAAAAACAAAATTAAATCATTTACTCACCTATCCTTATCTATTAAATAAATTCATCCATACATATTAATCAATAAATACTAAGAGTTAATAAAAAATACTAAGAATTAATCAAAAAGCATATATCTATTGATTAAAAACACAAAGATTTAAGAATATAATGAAATTAAATGGTTATAATACACTTAAAATCTCTTCTAAAATTAACTTTAATCTCTAACCACGTTGTTGCACTTCTTTAACACCTTTAAAAGCAACTTAAATACCTATCATAACGAATTGAAATAGAAAAATACAATGAAAACCTTAAGCTAATAGGTTAATCACTGATTTTCTCTTTAAAATTCAAACTATATTTTTCTTTGGTGATCTAATAGGTTTTTTACAAGCATATAAAGAAAGGTTGAATATGTGTCTTGACATAGGTAAAATTTTCAGAGAGAAAAGCAGTGATTAAATAATTGTTGCAAAAGTTTTGAAGAGTTTAATTCCAAAGTTTAGAACCCATTTAAATTCTTCAAAACTTTTGTAACAATAGTTTGATGACTAATTTTCTCTTTAGAAGACCTATTTGACTCACAATTATGAAAATTTTTAATATAAAATCTTGGATAAATTAATTATTATCCATAAACAAGGTTTCATATTCACGTTGGAGAGTTTGAAGTTTGATTACAATTATCTTTGATGATCCTTGAAACTCCTTCTGTAGAACTAACAAAGCCTTCTTTTTTATAATTGTTACATTAATTCAAGAAAATATAGACTCATGGATAGCCTTACAAATGAAGAAAAATGGCCTAGAGTCCTTTTTTATTCTTTTTCAACCTTCCTTCTTCAATTAGGTTAGCTCACTCTTACTCCACCAATTCTCATAATTAAGTTAGCTCACTCTTACTCCACCAAATCTCTCAAATCTTAAGACTTGAACAAGGTCTTCATCTTGATTTTCTATAACTCATAATTCTCATCTTTAAATATGAGAGTCATGGGTTGAGACAAGCTAACAGAATTTCTTTTTGTTGTCACAATCAATCAGGCTCTTATATCACTTATGATGGTGAATTTAAAAGACTTGTATAGTAACAAGTATGAAAAGGAAGTGAAAGTAGATAAAAAAAAAACTACAATAACTCTTAGCAATTGTATATAAAAAAGGGACAAGAATAAAAATCAAAGAAATAATCGATATTATTGCTATATTTTATTGAAAACTGAAAATGCCTGTTATGTAGGCTGTCTTACAACTCTAAAAATACTTAATTAAAATAAAAAATCAATAACCCATGTTTAACAGTCATTTTTCTCAAATAGGTGGTAGGCATAACTAATAATTAAAACTATTAATGCTAAAAAAATATGGACATGACTAACAAATACAATAACAAAATTATACAACCAAAGATTAATTTAATTTTGAATCCTAATTTCAATATTTAGGATGTCAAATAAAAAAGATTGACTCATTAATTCAAAAAAATTAATTGCTGGCGTGAATCTAAAACCATTAAAAATTGTTATAAAAATTATGCCGTTGGATTCCAACCCCCATGATGAAGACACTTAGTCAAACTAGTGGTAATGTAAACAGTCCTTAGAATAGTAGAAAGTCCCAATTGGTGGGAGAATATCGACAATAATAATATTATCACAACAGAATGGTAAAAATAATTTTTCTAAAAAATTTCGCATATGACGGACCCAAAAAAATTAATCACAAATGGAAAAATAATATGTAAAGAAATAAGTTGTAATAAACACCAAAATTTGTTAACGTGGAAAACCATTTCAAAATCGAGTAGTAAAAATCACAAGCATAAGCCAATAAAGCTTCCACTATGTAAAATAATGTTTACAATAACTAGTCTTTCCTACAAAACAAATAGGGGCAACAATACAAAATAATAAAAAAAGGTTTAGAAAAATACTAGACCCAAGACATGAACCTAAGAAAACTTCAAGATTAAAATGCATTTGATCTTGGTAGAACTACAAATTTTGACTAGTATTTTTCTCCCACCTCTCACACAACTCACTATTTTTTTTTCTGGTTTTATTTTGGTTTTTTACTCTCACTACAGCTCTCTCCGTAGATCTCTCTTCTGCAGGTCTCTATTTTTCCTACTACAATTGCTTCTATATATGCAAGATGAATAGTGCCTTGACTGTCATAAAATAACACATACCATTCTTGTTCAAAACCAAGTTTTTTTAAAAATTTCTTCATCCATAGCAACTCTTTACAAGCTTCAGTTGCTGCAATAAACTCTGCTTTTGTGGTAGAAAGTGTAACACATTTCTGTAATTTCGATTTCCATGATACTGCTCCCCCTGTAGATGATATCAGGTATTCTGAGGTAGAATTCCTAAAATCAAGATCACCAGCTATATTTGTATCTGTGTAACCAACTAATATTAGGCTTATCAATACCAAAACACAAACACAATCTAGAAGTTCCATGTAGATACCTTAATATCCATTTAACAGCATCCCAATATTCCTTACCAAGATTAGAAAGGACCTACTAACAACACCAATGACATGAGCAATATTTGCTCTAGTACATACCATATCATATATCAAACTACCAACTGCTGAAGAATAAGGAATTCGATGCATACTTCCCTTCTCTTCATTAGTAGAAGGACGTTGTTTACTACTCAATCTAAAGTGATTAGCAAGAGAAGAACTATCCGCTTTAGCATTATCCATGTTGAATCTCTGAAGCACCTTCTCAATATACTTCTTTTAAGATAACCACAGCTTCTTGGCTTTATTATCTCAAATAATTCGTATACCAATGATTTGCTTTGTTGGCCCTAAGTCTTTCATGGAAAAAGACTTATTTAACTACTTCTTCAAACGATCAATCCTGAAAGCATTCTTACCAACAATCAAGATGCCATCATCATATAATAAAAGAATGATAAAATCATCATCAGAGAATTTTTGATAAAAAACGCAATGGTCTGAAGTAGTTTTCTTATAACCTTGCTCCGCCAGAACTGATTTAAACTTCTTATACCATTGTCTTGGTGCTTGTTTCAAACCATATAAGCTCTTCCTTAATTTGTAAACATAGTCCTCTTTCCATTTTACCTTAAAACCCTCTAGCTGCTCTATGCATATCTCTTCATCTAAATCTCCATGTAATAATGTTATTTTCACTTCCATCTGGTCAAAAATCAAATCAAAGTTGGCTGCTAAATCAAGTATAACACAAATGGAAGACATCTTAACAATAGGAGCAAATATCTAATCAAAATAAATACCTTTTCTTTAATTGAATTCCTTGACAACTAGTCTAGCTTTGTATTATGGTTGTGAAGAGTGTTTTTCAGGCTTGACTCTGTACATCTACTTATTCTTCAAAGCTCTCTTATCTTTTGATACGTTCACCAATTCAAAGGTATGATTTTCATACAAAAACTTCATCTCATCTTGCATGTCTTTAATCTACTCTTTCTTATAATCGTCATTTATGGCTTCTTCATAATTTTTTGGTTCTCCACTAGCTGTCAAATTTAATTTATAAGTGTCACAAAAATACCAAGTGGAAGGATTTCTATCTCTAGAAATTCTCCGTAATGGGACTTGAATTTCAAGAGTTAGAAACTCATTATCATCATCAGAATCTATCTGTGTGGGAGCATTTTCAACTTCTGATTATTCAATCTGATCCTCAACTCTCTCAGGCACCATCACTAAAGGTACTATCTCAGAATCAGTACTGGATTGATGATTCATCTTCTTAACCTTATCAATATCCATTATGGTCTCGTTCTCCACAAACACTGCATCTCGACTTCTTATAAATTTCTTTTCAACCAGATCATAAAACTTGTAACCAAATGCATCTAGATTATAGCCAACAAATACACACTGTTATGTTTTAACATTAAATTTCGACCTTTCATCACTAAGAATATGCACAAATTCCTTACATCTAAAAACTCGTAAATGATCATAAGAAACATCTTTTTTTGACCATACCCTTTCTGGAACATCAAAATTCAAAGGAACACATGGAGAAAGGTTTAAGATATATACCTCAGAATTCAACGCTTCAGCCCAAAATGATTTCAGTAACTTTGTATGTGAAACCAAACATTTGACCCTCTCTATAAGTGTCCTGTTCACCCTCTTAACTACACTATTTAACTGAGGCATCTTAGGCGGAGTTGTCTTGTGTCGAATACTTTTCTCCTTACAATATCTTTTAAGTGGTTCACTATACTCGCCTTCATTATCTGACTTAATGCATTTCACCTTTATCATGGTTTCTCTCTCAACTGGGGCCTAAAACTGCTTAATTACATATAAAACCTTATTTTTGTATTTCAAAGGATAATCCCATAGTTTCCTCGAATAATTATCAATAAATATAACAAAATAATGAGAACCATCAAGTGACATAGTCTTAAATGGACCATATACATAAGAATATATTAACTGTAATACTCCAAGTTTCTTCTGTGGATCTACAGATCTCTTGAAGGAAACTCTATGTTCAACTAGTTAGTAAGCACATCTTTTCAAATACACGTTATTTATTCCAAGCAAGTTCTTTTTCTTGATTAGTTTTGACATAGCTTTATCACTCATATGACCAAATTTCTTGTGTTGAATTTCTACTTTATCATTATTATCCACTATATTAACCATATCTTTGGAGATTTTAGCCTGCATCAAATAAAGTGTAGAGCACTTCTCACCTCGAGCTACCACAAGTGAACCTTTAGTCAACTTCTATTGGCCATTCTGAAAGGTGTTGCAATACCTTTCTTCATCAAGCTTGCCAATGTAGATTAAATTGAGCTTGATGTCAAGAACATGCTTCATATTTTTTAGGAGTAACCTAGCACTACATTTAGTTTCCAAAGAAACATCACCAATACCAATAATTTTAGAATTACCATTGTTACCTATTTTGATAATTTTGAAATCACTCGGAGAGTAAGACATGAAAAAATCTTTTCAATCTGTTGCATGAATAGAAGTACCACTGTTAATCACCCAGTTAGTTTCATACTTTACCAGATTCACATAATCAACATCATATAGCACAAGGAAATCTTGTTCAATTGTAGCGGCTACTTTCTTATCATCGTTATCATCACCTCGTTTTTTATTATTGTCCCTGTTTCTTTTCCATTTTTTACAAAACTTTTTAATATGCCTTTTTTGTGATAGTGGTGGCACTCAATGTTAGCATATCTATTGTACTGATCTCGAATTTTACTTCTACCATTGCCTTTTGAAAATCTACTCTAATTGCAAAGAGGTAGAACTTTGTGACCTGCATCTTATCTCTTCATTCAATATACTACTTTTAACTAACTCTATAATTATCACACCATTAGGAGCGGAATTAGTCAACGAAATTTTTAATGCTTCCCAATAATTAGACAATGATGCAAGTACTACAGGTGCAAGAACTTCATTATCAAAATTGACACACATACCTAACAACTAATCTACAATCCCTTGAAATTCGTTTAAGTGATCCGTAACAGAATTTCCTTCTTTATATTTCAACTGTACTAACTTTATCAGGTAAAATAATTTATTGTTACCAGTCTTTGATGCATATAATTTCTCAAGTTTATTCCACAAATTTATATCATGCGTCTTATTATAAATATGATTGTACACATTATCTTCAACAAATTACCTTATAAAATCACATACCTGCTCATGTTCAAAAAGTTCACTCCTCATTGGATTTATTTTTTGATTTTTATGCAACAAATACTGGCAAATACAATTTCATCACAAATAGAAGATCTTTCATTTTTTTCCTCCATATATGGTAATTTGTGTCATTCAAACTTGTGATTTTGTTGAACTTTCCCTCCATAATTACACCCGGCTATAATCTGAAAATAGCTATGATATCAGTTGTTGGGAGTGTAAGTCCTATGGCACCCAAGAGGGGGGTGAATTGGATATTAAAAACTTTTTGCAAACTCAAAACTAGCAACCTAA
>JAOXYD010155598.1:0-37333 GCA_028565735.1 Pinacopodium congolense | reverse complement strand
AAGACTTAAACATTAGTAAGAATAATGTTTTGTCATCATCAAAACACATGATTAGAACCCCTTGGTTCAACAGTAATGAATTCAAAGGCAATAGACATACATGTGCGTTCCTAAGGAATTAAATATGCCTTAGTGATTGGTGTGCCTTGGTGATTGGTGTGGTCATATTAATCTTTCGATTATTATTATTTTTGGATGATTATCCTTTAATTATTTGCATGGAGTTCTTTGATACTGTCAAGGTGATACCAATGTTGTTTGCCAACACCATATGTATATTGGAGGAAAGCAAGGCATGTACGGTGCCACTTTCAAAGGAGACAAACCTTCAAGACAAGCACATTTTTTTTATATAACTCTTTGAAAAGGAGACACTACCAGAGTTACCGAAATCCCATCCATTTAAGAGATAGGATGATCATATGATCAAAAAGGTGAAAAACACATTAGCTCCAAAGTTTGAAGAACCAAGGAAGAAATATAAAGAGTTGATAGATGGAGACTCCCAGCTTATAGAGAAGGCAAACTTTATGGAATGGGGTCATTTCCCCAATCAATTGAAGACAATATTAAAGTAATCAAGTTGGTAAGCTTTTGTGGTAACAAGTGACTTGGTAATGAAGTTAAATTCTAGAGGAGCAACTTTAAAGGTCGATGCTCAAGGAAAAAAGGTAAGTTTGGAAGCCATCACAAATCTAATAGTTCATTTGGCAGATTCTCTCAAGAAGAAGGAGGATCATAGTCTATAAGCTATAAGATCAAGAGAATTGGTAAGTTGAGTAAGGATATGCCATTTCGGGCATAAGACTAGGGCGTTCATATGTGGTTAACCGTTCTTGCCAATGAGGTATAGATTGAGGAAAGAAAATATGGATTAGTATAACAAGTGTGTAGACCAAAGCAACAAAGATGTTGTAAGGTTGAATATGGAAAAATGTCATACAATAAAAGTTTGCCTCACCAAGGAGGATATGTTAACATGTTGACTCTAAAGTTCTCTAGAATATTCTCCGCAATATTAAAGTGGGTAGAAAACTCTAAATAGCATGATTAGTTCCTTGATTGGTGGAATGATTAGTGAGATATTTGTATAGATGATTTTAGAGACCTATTATAAGCCATTGGATTGTATTGATCCTAACTATTCTAACAGGGATGGCAATTGTAAATAAACTAGGAGTTTCATTTATATAGACATCCCTCTCATTATGAGAAACACCCCATATTATATAAATTCTTTAAGTAATAAGAATACCTTTCAAGTTCTCGAAGTTCTCTTATATTATTTCTATCTTTCATATTTCATATAGTTTTCACCAAGTGTTTGATAAAAATACTCTTAAAAAGTATTTGTGAGCAGGTTGAATTAGCATTCTAGCCAAGGAAGGCATTCTTAAGTCAAGAAGTTTGTTAATGCCATACGGTTGGCAAGGTTAAAAGCTTGATCTCGTGACAAGGAGTAAAGAGACCATAAATGCTATATTCTTTAAAAAAAAGGTAAGTTACAACCTCTTTCATTGCGATTTAAACTTTTAACTTCTTAAAGTTAAACATTGCTAAAAGACTAACTTTACTACTCAGACTGTCTATGTATTATATGTAATTTTACAAATGAATTCTAATTAATAAAATGTAAATAAAATTTTAAATAAAAATAAAATGAAAACATAGTCCTATCAAACAACCTTCGTTAGTTAAATAACCCTATAAAATATGCTATGGAATGAGGATCTCTATAAGTTTAGACATAATACTAGTACTATAATATGTAAGGGGTATTATGAACCTGTAAACGCTTTTTTTTTGTATGTGGAAGTGTTCCTCTCTAGCTCTATGTTTTCAACTTTTCATGTTATTATGTTTTAAAAAAAACTTTTCTTGTTATTTCTTTTGGGGATTTCTAAGCCTAGAGAAGATTTTTCCTACCTACTAGTTTCAATTAGCTCTATGGACTGGTAAACACAGAAAATAAAGGGATAACAAATTTCATTATACTTTTATTTTATTAAAGTTGTTAGCAATAGGGGAATCTACTAATTGATTTTCGCTCATAATACATTGAGTCCCATTTAGTTCATTTACAAAGCTTATCCTTGGAAGATGAATTAAGTGTGATTTTCTTTAATTGTTTAAGCCATTAAATCAATTATGCAATGATGTAGCAGCATATTGAATGGTACCATTCCAAGTAGACTACACTTATTCTTTTGAAAAGAAACCCAACAATGTTCTTTAATAAGTGATTCCTCATCCAATTTTGATTTTAAAAATTGTTACTTACTTTCGGAAAAAGCTAAGGCGTGTTTAGTATTATTGTTGGTTGTGGTTTTTGGTTATGGTTTTGTATTTTTGTATTGTTTTTTATGTTTTCTTTGTTTTTGTATTGTATTAGTATGTTATTTTTGTTTCTGTGTTGTAAAAAACAAGAAAACAAAAACAAAAACAAAAACAAAAATGATATAAAACATGGCCTAAGACACCCTGATTAATCATGAAATTCCAAACTAATACGTAAAAGAAAAGATAAAATAAAACATAAGGCATCTATAAATCATATTAAGCTATTTAGGTTTTGTATAATTGGACAAATTATCTTATACTCATGTGTGCATAATATAGGTTTTGGATCCAAATTCTTGTTATTTTTACTAATGAATATCGAATTTGATCTCTACCTCTATATATATATGTAATACTAGACGAATGTTGTATAGTTTAGATAAATAGAACTACTATAAAATCCACAAAGATGCCATTTTTTATGAAATCAATAATCAATATTTATGTATATTTCCTCAATTATTGTCATGGGTGGTGTTGACATGAAATGCATTGTCTATTTAATATATGACATTTTAATGACAAGATATTGAAGATGTTGCAATGATTATTTTATATATGATTTGTTTGAAACTCCTAAACCTTCTATAAGAACGATGTGAGTGAGCAAGGGAATTGGCTAAAATAAAGTCTAACAATGTTTAACTTGAGTTGCTAATGATTTGGTAATGCTATAGGTTGAAGAGATAGTTGTACTCTAGTTTTTTTTTTTAGATAGAGAAAAAAGTTGAGTTTATGTTATTGAAACTAATTACATAAGTTACAATTCATTAACTCATGTGTTTTTAATAGTTTTAGGGTGAGTAAAACATCATCTGGATGTTGGTTGAATAGTTACTTGAAGTCTATATTACTCATGGAATGGTTGGGAACAAAGTATAGGTAGTTTTTGTTGCTTATAAACGTGGTATATATATATATGACATGAGAAGAGTGCAAAAGTGTTATGAATGAATTAAAAAATACTTTGTATTGCTGTTTCAATAATTTAGCAGAACTTGAAAGGTGTGTTCTCAATTTTACCAAGAGAATGCATTGTGTTCAACAGTAAACTAAATATTTTTATTTTATTTTCCACTTCGAGTTCTATATGTAGGTTATCTTTCTTTGAAAGGATGTTATTACATTTCAGATACTATCTATTGACTACAATTATTACAATAAACAAATGATCCTGGTCAACATTTTTATTAATGTGTTAATATAAAAGTAAGTATTCTGGTTTTTGAATAAAAATATTATTATGCATTAGTTGATGAACATTGAAATTGTATGACTCTTATAAGTATTTAATTATGGCAAATATTTTGATAGTATGTTACTGTAAAAATTTTGTTAGACAGTAGATATCCATTGGGTAAGAGTCATATGCACAAGGTTCATTGTTACTCATAAGAGGTATGTTTAAGGTTTTATGATAATATTACGAACTCTATCATAATATTAATATTTGTGTTTTATGCTTTGTTTCTGTAGCTTTCATATGACTATTTATCTTGGGCTACTAATGTTTCCAACTCTAGTTGTAGTTAATGTAATATATTTATTCCATTTGAGTATGTATGTAAATTCTTTTTAATCATCAATGGCTACCCTTTCTAAGGTGGAGTTGGAATTATGTATTAAGAATATAGTTAATTCTAGCAATATAACCACTTTTCTATTATAATTATTTTTGTTAACAACTAAACTTGAATGAAATAATATCTACTGTTTATTGACATTAATCGGATAAGATAAGCTGGGAGTTGTTGCAGCACTTGTTCATTTTGGAAGTAGATAAACCATATTTTGAACTAGGAAAGGTGTACACGTTGTTGTGGTCCTACGAATAACTAATCAAATTGAAGTGATTAAAATTTTTGGTTATATACTTTTAATTTTGAAAAGGGAATATTATTTCATATGAAAATTTGGTCTCATAAAGTCATCTTTCCATTCGCTTCTATAAACATCCATGTCATGAAATTGTATATGCATGGTAAGCAAGTATATATCTGATTGTTCTTTTTAAATGATATAAGCCAGCCTAAAGTCCATTAACTGTCTACTGAGGATGTGTGGAATATAGTTTTGTGATTTACATTCTAGATGGAAAATAAATATAATGAGAAAAAATAAAAATGCAAACCCATGAAAGCAACCGAAGAAAACATTTGAAAGGAAAAAAGTTTTTGTAAAAAGAACCCAATGCAAAACTTTCTGGCATATCTTTCCAGTCAGATAAACTCAAGATATATTTCGAAATTTAAAGGACAAGTCTTTTTCACCTCTTAACAAGACCCCAAAAATGAAAGAGCACAAGATCTTTTAAAAGTGCCTCATAAATAATCTTCACCAACCAACATAAAGCAACATCCCAAATTCAAGAATAGAAATCATAAAAAAGTGAATTCTTGTCAAAATGCAAAGAATGGTAAGGTGAGGAGTATCATAAAAAAGTGAATTCATGTCAAAATGCAAAGAATGGTAATGTGAGAAGAAACCCTCACCCCCTACCTAGTTATACCATCACTAAGTTTACCATTTTCATCTTCATGTCATTTTTCAATGCGCATTCTGATTACAAAAAGACTAGCATAAATTTCCAATTTGGACATTCCTAATTGAACATTTATAAGCATTCACGCTAAATCATAAATCAATCAACGGATCTTCAAAACTCAATAATACATAAGAGTATACTATAATGCCACACTAAAAAATACATTGGTTTAATAGATACAGTACAATGCAAACATTACATATAATTTCATTGGAATAGACCTCATAAGAAAACCATGGCATATTGGTAACAAGTGGTTAGTAATGCACATCTCCAAATGAAACAAGGGCAAACAAAGTGAACAATTCCCTTGAAAAAATAAAAAACAAAGATCAAGTTACTAAAACTAAACCCAATATTAGTAGCTACGCATGTAGGTTCATAACAATCATTTGTTATAGGATATGATCATCAATTGATTGAAGCCAGTTTCACAAGAACCATAACTACTACCTATTTCTCAGATAATAAGGTGGAAACTAGTATTAGTGTAAAAGTAGAGAATAGTCAAGTGATGTTAAATACTAGTGAAATCCAATTGGTTTGAGTATTCAATTGTGAACATCATTTCCTAATACAATTATTAATAAAAACAAAAATAAAAAATTTATGTTTGATCAAAACTATACATAAAAAGTTCCAGTTCATATTTACCTTGTTTAGGATGCTTAAATTGCATCAACATTGTTGCTATATGGTTCCATTATCTAAACATCACTCCCACCCATCTTCACAAAAAAAGGAGTTAAGTTTATAACAATGTTTAACATATAATTGTATAAAATACTAGAAAATTATGTCATTTAAATCACAAATCAAAAAATTAGTGTTGTCAAACTTTTTCAAATGACTACTCCATACTCTTTAGCACCCTATAAGATTAATTCTTTCATATAAGGTTAATTTGTCAACAGATTGAACTGCTTTTCACAGAAGAAAAGAAATAAGTGATTAGTTTTTCACTAGTTGTCCTTCTCTCCCTTTGTAAGATAGATGAGGCAGTATTTGATCTTGTTGACCCATACTGTGTTGATCTTGATGCTATAAGTACTTTAGGTCTTTTAAAAAATAGATCAAAAGTTTATGTTATTGGGCCATTTCTTATTATCCATCCTCTTTTTCGACACATTATGATATAATTTATATAAGAAGCAATTCAAAATATAAATATTATTTGAAATTGGATAAAAAAACATATAAACACAATCACCTTAACAAATTTAGGTTATTGAGGTTGATCTTTATTCTTGCATACTCTTTTGTTATAATAGATCTCATAGCAATTTTGACATCTCATTGTCACCCTATATTTGCTTAATTTATTTAGATTCTATTGCGCCTCACTTATATCCTTTCTTCTTTTTTTTTTGGGTCATCCATGCAACTTTTTTATCATTGGAGGTAATATAGGTTGTAGTTTATCAGTTTTTTAGCAAAACTTCGAATTGCCAATGGGTTCCATGGCATATTGATAAGTCTTCTAATAACATTCATGCTTGTAGTATCCACTCACTTGAAAATCAAACTCCTTCCTCTAAAATGGTATATAAGCCACTACATGATTATAAGGAATCCCTGATAAGTCCTATAGTTTACATTGGCAACTTTATGCATGTAAGTCAATAACGTATTTGCCAAGAAAATATGTCGCTTCAAACTTTAGATTTCCACTAGTCTTCACTCCATAGTTTCTTAATTCCACTTGTACCACTTCTAACTTCTTTCTTATTCTTAAACATATATCATCAATTGACTCGTGCATCATATCCCTCTTCTTATGAATCCAAGTCATTAAGGTAACTTGAACGTCTTCTAACATGCTAATCAAGTTTCACATATGAAACTATTGAATGTTTCTAAAATATTGTTGTGAACAATTTCGCACTTTGGTCATATGCTCACAAATACCTTAATAAATGTTTTCAGATTGCTAAGTTTGAATTCATCACATTACTTCTTCAAAATGGCTTTTTTTTTGTTTCATTGCCTCATCAAAATCATCCTCTATATGCAACTGACTATTTCCTAAAACAAACTTCGATACATATGGCTTTGTGCACATTAAGCTAATTAGTATACCCATGTCAGGCACATTTTCTATGATCTATATATGAGAAGATATTCTTTAGCACATTGACTAGCCATTAACCAAAATAGAAACCAAATGTAAGTTAATAAAAATTAGTAAATAAGTAGATTGACTGAATTTAATAGATTTAAAGACAAGTTAGTAATTAATAGCTTTTATTAATAGCTTATAAAACTCTATGAATTCTTACTTATGTTTAACTCTTCAGCAAGAATAATAAAAAAAATCGATGCTACGATTGGTAATTTTCTCCCTCAACCACAACTTGATATATTAGGAACATTTAATTAGTTTTGTCATTACCAACTGCAGCTAACAATGTACCTCTGAGGAATATCTTCAAAAAACACCCATGATTATCTTCTTATAAACACTTAAAAACCCATATTTCAACATATTGAATCCTATATAAAACCTTTTAAATGTTAGTTGTCTAGAATTTTCATCAAGTTCGATTTGAATTATAAATTGCCTATCTTTATCAACCCATCGTAACTCTTACTCGTAAGATCACATCTTTGAATATCAACCTTCCATTGATCCCTTTAACATCATAATGGCCTCCATTTTACACAATAACATTTGGATTCACTATAATAAAAAAAATTAGACAACAAACAAAAGTGTAGCTTAAAGTGTGATTATTGTTGCTTTTTCATTAAAGTAGCAGATTTCATATTGTTAAATAAAGTGTCACTACTGTAAATATAATGCAAAAAAAAAATTTTGATTAGACAATGAAATTAATAATATTGCTTTAAATTATTACTAAGGCATCATAACAATTTGAAACTATAGCAATAACATTGAATAGATATGGCAACAGTTGAGTGTTTATAAGAGAATGAATTATTTTTTAAGCAATGATATTTAATAAGAAACGTAATAGTTTATCCTTTCATTAGTAACAATATATAGTAAAGAAAAATTCTCTAAAATAATGAAAAAGTTCCTTAAATTTATTTATTCATTCATTTAACATGTTTTCTTACAATATTAAAGATTATAAGTTCAATGATAATAAAAAGAAAAAAATTCAACATAAAATAATCTAATCTTTCCCTAATTGTCCCAATCTAGAAAATAACATTTTTTAACTCGTATGTAAATCTTTTTCCATCCATTCATTTATCATGTCTTCTTCTTCTTCTTTTACTAAAGCATTAAAGCTAATCTACTTCTTTAATCTCAAATAAGTCTATATGAGTCTTCAATCTTAAACACTAACTTCAATCAGGTTATAGTTCTTGTTTACATTTTTTTTACTTACTTCATTTCATAGAGATAGAAGGAAAAATAAGGTTCTTGCCCTTGTTAGTGTATCTACACTTGTAACAAAAATCAACAATGTGGCTGTAAACTATTACATCAAAACCAAGTCTAGTGATAAGTACTTTAGTGAAAAATTATTAACCAAGTTCAAGTTAAGTTATACTAACAAATCACTGATCATACTATCAAACCTGAATGTATCCATTCAAAGTTATAAAAGATTAGTGGAGTAGAAATACCTTCCCATCATTTCAAAGTCATAAAGACCAATCCCACCATTGACTTCATCAACAACAATATTTACAGGATGTTGAAAAAATAAGCATATAGATGATAGTAAGCAATTATCAAAACACAAGGACCAGATATTTCTTTTTATTAAAAAAATTTTATAAAAAGAAGTTTAAGGAATATTTTGAAAAAAACCCCTAATTACAAGGCCATTTCTACTACCAATTAGATTGAATAGAAAAAATTGGAAGAATGCAAAAATTACAGTGAATGTTCGATAATCTAGGCTTATTCCACTGTAGTTTATTCAAATATAATCGAAGCTTTCGTCTACTGTGTTTCCATAACAACACAATGATACATTTCATTTTTATGAATAAAATTATAAGGGAACAAATATACCTGAATTATCCTAATAAATACAAAAAAGAAGTGACAATATCTTGAAATAACAAACAATTTCTATCAATAACAACTAAGAATTCTCAATCAAGATTGTTGATTTTGAAGTATCAAATTATTAAAAGTATTATTCTTACCATAGAGTTTGATCCATGAATAAATGAGTGGTTGGATTCTTGTTATCCTTTAATGGGTTAATTCTATTGGATTGCTTCTGATTGCCTTTCTCATATCAAATATCTACTTGGTGTTTCTATGAAGGAACCTATAAGAAGTGCTTTGTTCCTCTTGAGACCATATCATAGATTGCGTGCAAACTGGAACTAAGCAGATTCCTTCAAAGGAATGGTGTGAGAACCTTTTGTTGGTATCTAGCCATAACTGAGAAGTTCTAAATACATTGGACAATATAGTCAGCAAAAACTTCATATTACAACTTAATTAACCATTAGAAGAGGTATTTCTTTTTTTTTTCTTGAAAAAAATTATTGATAAAGTCTAAGGCTCGTTTCATTTAATAACCTACCTCTGTAATTTTTTTAAGATATCTTTTCAATTTTTGATAAATTATATTGGCAAAAAAAGGCAAAATCAAACTAAAATCTAGATGAAGCCATTCTTTAAAGTATAAGGGTCTACTTATAATTTTTTTAAAGGAAGAAACCTTTGCAATTGTTTATAAATTCTAGTGCTAAAATAGACCAAATTAGACTAGAATCTAGACGAAGCCATCCCTTTAAAGAACAAGCGTCCACATATAATCATACAAGTTTTCAATTGAAAATATATGATACATGTGGAGATGCAAAACTTTGTAAGCTATTCTTAACTTGCTTATTTTTATACTTTTTCTTCATCCTCATCAAGTTCATTGATAATGTATAGTTAGCCCAAATTCACACGCAATCTCTTATGAGGACTCAAAGAATACAAGGCCCTACTTAAACTATAATCACACTAATAAAATATAAAATTACAATCTTTGAAACACAATCACTTAATAGCTCACACTAGCAAATAAAATTTGAGGTCATACTAAATGAGCAATATGGTGTTCAAGCTTTAGAGTCATTTGAATCCCTAACCCATAATTTCATGTAGCTAGGATATAAAAAGAAAAGCCCTACTTTGTAATTAATGAAATCATCAAATTTCTGTGCATAAACCACCATCATTAGTTGGAATTTAATATCGTTTTATCATAAAAAATCATTCAAAACCTGAAATGTACTTTTCCCTTACTAGCTCCTGAACCTATCTAGAAAGATAAAAACAAAATCACTGTCTATTAGAATCTGAATTTCCCTAAAAAAGATAGATAAGAAAAATGTTTTAAAATGAAAAGGGACTAAACAAAAACAACTCATAGAAATACTGGGGATGGTAGAGCAAAGAAGCAAACTTACAGATGATTTAGGTTAAGCATCCAAGACGAAGAGGAGACAGACAACAACTGAAGAGGTCAACAAGCAATGTAGCAACCCAAAGCAAGTGGAGACAAACAATGATCAAAGAAGAGCTCATACTGGTGGCGAGAGAGGATGCTGTTGGCAGACAATAACAAAGGACACCATTTTGGGAGGGAAACCTTGACTTAAGCAAGAGAGGGAAAGGGGAAGAGAAAAATGACATTGTATTGAATTAGGAAAGAAGCAATTCATTTCGGATATGAAATACTAGGCACAAATTTTGTCAATCGATGCAGCTAAGTGTAATGCTTTAAACCCAAAGGGTTATATGTGAAGTTATGGGTTCCATTCTCAACTTGGTTGCTTTTTTGTTTTTTTTTCCTTATATAATATGTTGAATTTAGGAAGTTAAATCAATTAAAATGAAACTTATTTTGATCATTATTGTTAGAGTTCAATCATTCATGTATAATTACTTACTTAATCTTTAATATATCCAATTTTATTGAAAATATTCTTAAAATTAAATTTATAAATATTTAAAAATAACTAAATTTTCTTATTTAGAATGTTTTGAAAATTAATTTATAAAAAATAAAATAAAGTTTAAAAATAATTTAATAATAATTATCCTATAATCATTTAAATATTGAAGGTAATAAAACCATATAAATAGCAACACTTTGATTGGTGTTTAAAGTCATTTTAAATAGCAACAATTTTAATTATTGCACATGTAGAATTTTAATGCAATGATTTTTTTTATTGTTGTGGCTTTTTTTAACATATGGCAATAGATTATTTTCATCATTTTTTAAATATTATTAAAGGCAATACTTTAAAAATCATTGTATTATACTAATTTTTATCAACACTTTTTCAAACCATTACAAACCTGTTGTTGCCTAAAGCTCTTTTTGCTATAGTGATTTATTCACTTCCAAATCATACTTCATCTGAAGATCATCCTTCATTTCACTAACTGGTTAATTAAGGTTTCTTCTATACTTGTGTAGAAACTCATTTGCTATCTATTTCCTACTAGCCTGTTTTTTTCTTTGAACTTTCCTATAAGTATGCTTTGCCTAAAAAGTCTTCACTACAAAAGTTTTTTTATTCCCAATCCAACTAACATATACCTTGAATGGGTATGGTGCCTCACTAACAACTTTTATTCTCTCACTAGATCTCATCATTTTAATAATATACTTATTTGCAATTGCATAATTTATTATAGATTCCCTGAATTGCTTTTCATCATTAAACTTCATTCTAACGTCAAATTAGAAATCCTTCATGCACATTTTTAATTAAATACAATATATTTCTTACTTATACAAAATGCCTCCCCCTCCTCCAAAAAAAAAGAAAGATAAATCATCACTACTAACTAGTGAACAAAATTTAATGCCACTATCGTCATATTCACCTATCTAACCATGCAAACTCCCTTCTTTTCTTTGGGAAGTTTTAGGAATTGATGTAGCTTCTAAATCAAAATCTTTTCCACTAGCTTCAATTCCATTAGTATATTATCAACTTTTAACCCACTAGACACCTTTTTCTTAATGTTCTTTTTATTTGCTCTTACTATAACATATTTTTCAACATCAATTGCATACAAATCATCTTGACTCAAGTCATTGTCAGAGTCAGTCATTCCCATTACATTGAAATCTCCTTCATCTTAATCCAAAAGTACCTGGAGTAACCCTTCCTCATCTTACTGTGTATTGGCTTCATGATTATTATCAATTTTATAGTCAGATTCTTCACCTTCAATTACAAGATTATCATATCCATGTTCATAATAAATATGAACATTATAGAAGTTTAGCTCTTTCATGACTGAGCATTAATAACATGTCGTTGCACTATATAAGCTTAACTATTTTAAGCATCTTATTTCCTCTTTTGGAATTGGAAAACATTGACTTTACTTTGTGTCCTTTATCCTTTGACACTCCTTTTAATATTAACATGTTAAGTTTTTCAATAACAATGTACTTCTTCTTTTTTATCTTTCCCCTAATATAATTTTTATTATTTTTAATCTTCTTCAATACTCCACCATAAATAAATTCAAAGTTTATCAACATTTGTATACCAAAAGAAAAGGAAAATAGTAAAATTTTCACATTTTATCCATACATTTGATATCTTAAAGATTTAAGTTTAGATGGCAAGTCTCTATGTTAAGAGTTCAACAATATTGGGGAAAAAAACAAAAAGTGTTAGATGTTGCAAAGTTTTACATTAACTGATTCACTAATTTGAATATGTAACTTAATTTGAAATCATAGGTCAATGAAATTATAACTAATTGATTATTACATTTTTTTAAATTATCTAATGAACATATGAATGAATTGAATTTAAAGGCATTGTTTGTGTGCGAAATAATAGTTACTATGTTCAATACTTTGATTTGTTAAGCCTAAATAGATCATTATATTATTAAAAGAATTATATATGATTTATTACAAACCATGCAATATGGTAACTACAAAGTTTAACATATGATGGCTCTAAGAAATATCTACTCACTTTATCATCAATAATGTCTATCTCAAAATTTCAAAAAATGCTTGGATACAATTATATATGCTTAAACGTATCATCATAGCATATAGCTAATAATCAGCTTTTACTATAAATTGCATCAATTATAGCAATCTGTCCATCCAACATTCATAATTATAAGAAAAAAAACCTACTACCTTACACTCTAATAGATTGTAATCCATTCCAAAATAGAATCCATTGAAATAATGATAAAGCTTTTGTCTTTAATAACAACTAAACAAAAGAAAAACTCATAATCCTAAAGCCTGTTATCTTACAAATTAAAAGTACAAACGAGTAGATAAATGGATAAGGCTACACAAAACAAGTTAAATCGAGTATCAGTTAGCAGGAGTAAGCTTCAATAAGGCAGACTAAAGAGAATGAGAGCCCACCGACCTTTCGAAAGTTGGGGACTTCGAGGGAATTAGACCAAAGGGAAACCCTAGTCTTATGAGAAAAAGCGATTGAATCCTAAATGCCTGTTTGGATTGAATGTCGCCTACTCAACAACACTCATAAACATAAACTAATTTTCATGCTAAATAATGACAATCAAAACACACCCTTCATTCATTAAAATAAAAACTAATTGAAACTTACCACAGAGGGATGAAGTAATGCCTAGTTGATGGCTAAAAGAGGGAAGCCAGACTTAGATAAGTGATGACTAATTATAATGAAAATCAGTTTTAGGAACATTTATTCTACTGCATTTTGGGGAATGAACGGTGATAGAAAGAAGGGGTGGTAGTAATGAAGTTTTGATGAAAATAATATTGACAACACAAAAATTGCAAAAGTAATATTCCTAGGCCCAAGGCCCAAAGATGGGTGAAACAACACAAAAGAAGGAAGAAAGAAGAGGTAGACTAGAAGGGCTTCAAGTCGATGGCAAGATGTAATCAAAGAGAAGTCATGCGATAATAGAAGCGATGGAAGCAATTAAGCTTTCTTAATGTTCAAAACAACAGTGCACAAGAGATGTTAAATCAATATTTTTCTTTTTTTAATTTTTAATTTTCCACCGTGCGTGTCACGTATCTCATACGTGGCAATAACTTGTGATATAATGTTTTACAATGTCACTAATGAAAATTTAGAATAATATTAAAATTATTGTATTTAATTATTAAAATTTTTTCTTCCAGTTAGAATTGTAAATTTCGTGATTTATTTTATAATTTCTCTTTTTTTTAACCATACATTTAAGTCTGGAAGAATAGAAACATCTCAATAAACACAAATTTAATTAGTCAATAAACTATTCTCTGAGATGCCACCCTTCCTTTTTTTCCCCTCGAGTTATAAAATTCCTAATTATTGGCCACCAGAACCTTTTCTTTGTATAAATTGCATGTTCCTTTTTTACTAAGATGTAAACTCGTATTACCTAATAGTTTGTTCATATCCATAATCAATTGCTTTTAGAAAGAAGAATCTTGTCCTTTTATTTATTTATATTCTTCCGAAGGTTTGAATACATTTCCATTTATGAGGAACTGACTTTGCTTATGTGCTTAACTTACTATGAAAAAGAACCCTCTTGCGTTACTCCTCATATGTAAGGGCTCCTTACGCTAATATTCTATTCTCTTTGGAGGAGAAGGTGCATTGCTCTTAAATATTCTTTTATTAGAAAGATGGAGAAACTATGGCAACCAATATATGGAAAGTGGCTCTAAAGCATTTTGTTAGGAATGTTTGTAATTTTTCAAAAAGTAGTATTGCCACTCTTCATCCTTCTTTTACTATAATATAAACATTGGTACTCTTATAAAATTCAAGTTCGACGTTGAATTCTTTTAATTGTTTATACATATGATTAAAGATTTTCATTGGTTGAATTTTGTTTAAAGTCTTCTTTTCACATTTGCTTTCACCATTAATTTAATTTAGATTACTCGTCGCTAGACATACATAGGTCTGAATTAACATAAGGATTGTGCCTAAGTAGAAACCTACACTCTTTTTGGTAGAGGAAATCTAAACTTGATTAGTACCTTTAGATGAATATACTACTTGTCTATTAACTAAAACCATGTCTTCCCGTGAAGAAGCCCTCGTATTTATCAAGTTGGAATTGGTTTAAAAGGCTTTAGTTGTTTATATCTATATTAATTCTTAGCTGCACTCTAAAGCAGCACAAAGGCAGAGCAACTAGCTCATCCTCCTCAAGGGGTCTTAAAAAAACAAATACAAAGAATATGTACACCATCCACAAGTGCAAATGCTTATGATAAGGCTGAACTAGACAATATTTTTAGTCCTTAATGTTGAGAAATAAACAACAAAAGATTAAAGAAAAAGAAGAAAGAACAAAGAATTTGCTGATGAAGTTTAGAAAACCTTATGATTTCCTATGTCACCGGGAGTGAAGCGGTTTTTCATATTATTCAATTTGTACGAATAGGGTATATTAAGTTTTCATATAAAACCCTAAATATATAGTAAAGTTACAATAGGATCCACGTCGTCACTTGCCACGTCAGCCATTCGAATGGATCCTAAACCCGCTAATATTGTACTTTACCATAGAGACGTTGCCCCCATACCCCCAACCTATCTTGTCTTACCTCGATAAGAGGGGTCCAGGATATAAGCCATATATAAACCGATCTCCACCTTGGTAAATATGCCTTCTATAAAGATGAATACACCTCTAAGTCTTCTCTCACACTAGATAGATTAGGCACCCCAATCATGCTTAGCATCTAGAAACGTTGATCAAGTCCAAGCAATGCTTGAACTTATCAAATGTAACCGGTTTCGTCAACATGTCAGCAACATTCTCTGAAGTATGAACCTTTTACAGCAATATCTGACCAGTTCCTATCAACTCCCTGATCTTATGAAACCTTACATCTATATGCTTTTTCCGTGCATGATAAACCTAGTTCTTGGCTAAATGGATGGCACTTTGACTATCACAATATACCTGAACTCCACCTTATTCAGTACCTAGTTCTTTCACCAAACCAGTGAGCCATAAGGCTTCTTTAGCTCCCTCAGCTAATGTCATATACTCTGCCTAAGTTGTTGATAAAGTCACAATAGACTGTATTGTAGACTTCCAACAAACAAGCCCTCTTGAAAGAGTAATCACATACCTCGTAGTAGAACTTTTATTATCCAAGTCACTTGTATAGTCTAAATTAACATATCCCACAACTGAAATATTACCACACTCACTTTACTCAAAGGTACCTCTCAGATACTTGAAAATCCACTTGATTGCTTCCCAATGCTGTCTACCAGGCTTTACCATAAACTTGCTAAACTGAGTCACGACCTGTGCCAAATTTGGTGGTGTGCAAACCATCGCATACATCAAGCATCCTACGATACTTGCATAAGGAACTCTCAACATGTTATCTACCTCGCCATCTATCTTAGGACACTGCTCTTGATACAATCTAAAGTGATTCGCTAATGGAGTACTCACAGGCTTGCAACTGCTCATCCTGAATCTATCTAACACCTTCTCAACGTAAATACTTTGAGATAACCACAGCTTTCTAGAGCCTTTATTCTTGTAGATCTCCATTCCAAGAATCTTCTTAGCCAGACCTAAGTTCTTCATATAATACTCTTGCCCCAACAAAGCCTTTAAGTCCATCACATCATTAATATCTTTAGTAGCAATTAACATATCATCAATATACAATAGCAGAAAAATAAACAAATTGCTACCAAGACTCTTAACATACATATAGTAATCATACTCATAGCGCTTGTATCCAAGCTTGATCATATACGAGTCAAATCACTTATACCATTATTGTGGAGACTGTTTTAGCCTGTATAACGATTTATTCAATCTATAAACTAAGTGTTCATGTCTAGGTTGACTGAACCCATCTAGTTGTGCCATGTAGATTTCTTCCTCTAGATTACCATGAAGAAACGTTGTCTTCACATTCATCTTCTTTAAGTGCATATCCCAATTGGTTACCAATGCCAATACTGCCTTTATAGATGTGTGTCTGACCAAAGGAGAAAATATCTCTTGGTAATCTATCCCTTTCAACTGTGAATATCCCTTTCCTACCAATTAAGCCTTGAATCTTTTCCATATTTTTTTTATACTGAGGGCTTCTTCTTATCCACCCACTTACACCTTATAGCTCTCTTCCCTTTTCGAAGCTCAACCAACTCTCAAGTTTGGTTCTTATGGAGTCTCTTCATCTCCTCAGCCATAGCACCCATCCAACCATTTTTCTCTTGACTGCTCACGGCCTCCTGAAAAGAAACCGAGCTCCACTACTAATAGTAAGTGCATATGAAACCAAATCTTTAAAGCCATACCTTATAGGAAGTCTTATGGTGCGTTTAGGTCCACCACTGGCTATAGTCTACTGCTGTCCTATAAGTGTACTAGAACCATCAGTCCTCGTACTAGAACTCTCTACTATATCATCATCTGATATATTCCGTTCTAGCTCCACCTTCACTAGTCTTGAACTAGTACTACTTTCTCCTGTTTCTGGACCAACTTCTTCATGAGTCTCCTGTACCATAGACTTCTCATCAAATATAGCATCTCTGCTAATCACCACCTTTCTAGCCTTTGGATCCCAGAACTTGTGCCCTTTTATTCCTTTTACATGACCCAAGAAAATGAACTTTCTTGACTTCAAGTCAAGCTTCGATCTTTCATCACTAGGAACATATAAATATGCAGGAAAACCAAATATTCTTAAATGAAAATAATCAACAGAGTTTCCTATCCATACCTCTTCTGCAGTTTTCCCTTCCAGTGAAACCTGTGGTGATCTATTAATAAGAAAACATGCCATACTCATAGCCTCTGCCCAAAAGCCTTTTGGAAGCCCCGCATTCAACCTTAGACACCTAGCCCTTTCCAAAATAGATCTATTCATCCTCTATGAAACTCCATTTTACTGTGGTGTCTTCTTCACTATAAAGTGTCTCTGAATGCCATGCTCCTCACAAAACTTCTGAAACTGTGAATCTGTGTACTCCGTACCATTGTCTAATCTCAAGTACTTGATTTTTCTTCCTGTCTAATTCTCTACCTCGTCTTTCTACCTTTTAAACTTGGCAAAGACTTGTGACTTCTATTTAATGAAGTATACCCAGACCTTCCTAGAAAAATTGTTAATGAACGTAACAAAATAGCAAGATCCACCCATTAATACTTCCTTAATAGGTCCCCATACGTTAGAATGCATATAATCCAATATACATTGTGTCTTGTGCTTACCAATATTAAAGCTCACTTTGGACTGCTTTCCAAGCATGTAGAACTTGCAGAAGTCTAACTTGAACTGTTAACTCCTGCAATAAACCACGGTTATGCAATTTTGTCATCCCATGCTCACTAAGATGACCTAACCTTATGTGCTATAGTGTAGTACTGTCCTCCAACTCCACAACATTAACTCCACCTACAACTGTATTTTCTACCAACTTATAGATGTTTCCAGCAGTCTTCATCCCCTTCATCACAGTCAATTCACCCTTAATAATCTTAATGCTTTTTCTAACTCTAGATTTATACTCCAAACCATTAGCGTGCAACGTCCCTAAGGAAATTAAGTTCTTTTCCAATTCTGGCACATGTCTAACGTTATACAATGTCCTCATGACTCCATCATACATCTTGATTTTGACTTGTCCAACTCCGATAAATGCACACATCTTGTCATCTCCTAAGTGAACAAAACCAAAATTTCATGCCTTGTATGATTCAAACTAGTCTCTATTGGGTGTTATGTGATATGAATAGCCCGTGTCCAGAATCCACTAATCCTCAAATTGACTTGATGAAACTGAAAGCATATCTCCGTTGCTGCATTTTGAGTCATCCCTCTACACCACATTAGTAGAATTCCCGGAATCTTTGCCTTTTCCTTTCTTCTCATCATTTTGCTGCTCCGTGTTTGGATAGTCTCTCTTAAAATGGCATGTTTACTTGAAATTGTATCACTGCAATCCTTTCTTTCCTCTAGACTTAGACCATGAATTTTGTTTTTCCGAGTCATCTATGTTCTCCTTCCTCCCGTGATTCTGATTACCCTTCATATACAATCCTTTGCGTTGTGAACTCTTATAATTATTCTATTTCTGCTGCTTGTGTGCCAACAGCGTTATTGTGATCTCCTCCATGCAAATTGTCTCTTTTCCGTATGTAAGTGTAGTCACCATATGTTCATATAAGGGAGGCAACAAATACAATAATATCATGACTTGATCTTCATCTTTAATCTTTACCTCTAACCTTAATAGATCTGAAACTACCTGACTAAAGATGTTAATATGTTGTATAATATCTGCTCCTTCCTACATCTTCAACCCATACAGCTTCTACTTCAGATATAGCTTGTTTGTGAGGGATTTTTCCATATAACGAGATTCTAGTTTCTACCAAACCTCCACTGGAGAAGACACGTTCATAATATGATATATAACCTCACCTACCAAACACAAATGAATAGTACTTACCGCTCTCGCCTGTAGTTCTTCCTAATCTAAGTCGTCCATGGATTTTGGCTTTCTATCATGCAACGCCTTTAAAATCCCTTATTATGCCAACAAATCCTTCACCTGACATTCCCATAACCCGAAGTTTCCAGTTTCGTCAAACTTCATCACATTGGACTTTGCTACAGGATTCATCGCCATCTTAACCACACTCTATGATACTAGTTTTTGAGAAATAAACAACAAAAGATTAAAGAGAAAGAATAAAAAAATACATAATTTGTTAACAAAATTCGGAAAATCTTGCAGTTTCCTATGTCTCCGAGAGTGAAGCAATTTTTTGTATTATTCAAATTGTACAGATATGGTACATTACGTTTTCATATAAAACCTTAAAACATACAGTACAATTAAAATAGGACCCATGTCATCACTTGCCACGTCAACCGTATTGACAGCTCCTAAACCCATCAATACTATACCGTAACGTGGAGACATTGCCCCTGCACCCCTAACCTATCTTATCATACCCCGATAAGACACCCAAAAGGGGCCTAATATGTGAGCCACATATATAATAGTTATGACTTGATTCGAGACGACCTTTTAGGGACATTGCCTTTTAAGGCATGCCTTCAATTAGTCAAGAATTTTGGAATTCATCTCAAGTTTCGTTTGCAAACTGCCTTATAGGCAACTCAGCATTTAGTCACAAACTTTGAGTTCATCTTAATTTTTATTAGCACAACAGTCGTTAAGTTTGGTCTAGAATTAAGTGAATTTTAAAGCTCATCCTAAGCAATTTTCGATAGGGCATACCTCAAAGGCATTCAACATTTAGTTGCAATCTTGGAAATCTTTTTACGCAATCTTTAAGACAATAGTTTTTTTTGGTAAGTCTGCATTTAGCCATAAAGTTTGAGTTCTTACATGATTTTTGTTAATGCAATTGCCTTTGAGACAAGTCTAGAATTTAACCCAAACTTTGGATTTTGTCTTACCCAATCTTCGCTTAGGGCAACCGCCATTGAAGTAGGTCTACATTTAACTACGACTTTCAATTCGTATTGAATGGTATGATTCATGAAACTGCTAACTCACTATTGAAAATTAGCTTTATATGTTACTACTTAAGGGATAAAGAATTAAAATTAATTGTAAGGATTATGACTTTATTAACTAATATGATCAATGCGTAGAAGATATTTTTGCAATTTAGTATTTTTTTCAATTTTACCATTATACTATGTAAATGGAGGCTTTGTTATTATCACCAATAGCTTATGTATGTATTCTTTTCTAGTACCCAGCAAATTGGTATTAAGCTATACCTGTGAGATTGGGTGACCCCAAACACAACTTTTGAACACAAATATCTACAACAAACTCAAAATGAATTTTGGAGCTCCATTCACTGCAAGAGCCCCTTCAGTGTTTAATGGAAGCGAGCTATCAATTGTGGGCTGCTTGAATGGAAGCCAATCTTGATGCTAATGATCTAAGGGAAGCTATTAAACAAGTATAAGAAGTTTTAGCCCTACTAGACAACCAAATTCTTACACAAATAAAAAAACTAGAAGGAGAGGAAGTAGAGAAAATCAAAAGCAAGAGCAACCTTGTTTATTACTCTCACCCGCCATTTTATTAGAATAATGACACTAAAAATAGTTAAGGAAATCTGCAATTTTTTGAAGCAAGAATATGAAGGAAACGAGAAGTTAAGAGGATGCAAGTGCTAAATTTGATCTGAGGATTTGAGATACAAAACATGAAAGAATAAAAATGATGAAGGAATAATGTTAATGGGCATTTTACATTGATTTTAAATGTATGATTTACTATGTTTTTGTCCATTTAATATTTCAATTGTACCAACTAAAAGTTAATTGTGTTAATTTTAGGTGCAAGATGAAGAAGAAGCAAGTTAGAAAATTTTGAAGCAAATTGAAATACAAAATTTGTAAAAGAAAAAGCTTGGACAAAATCAAAGAAAACTTTAAAACTCTCCAACTCAGGCGAAAGCAGCTCAAGAATATGAGAGCCTTCATTCACAAAAAATTGGCAGCTTAAATGAAGTTTTGGGCAAGCTACAAAAAGCAGCTTTAAAGAGGCATTTAAGGGAGCTCAAATAGTGTATAGGTGGTAGCTCATTAGTCGAGATAGAAGCATATGCAACCCCAGGGATTTAAGAAAGAAATTTGGGAAAAAAAACAAGGGAGAGGAGTGTTGACTACTGAAATGAAAACCAGAAGTATGTGTGAGAGCGAGCTGTCACTAGAAGCTATTAGAGGATCAACCCAAGTGAGGCTTGTGTGTGTGCAAGTTTTTGATGGCTGGGATGGAATATACATTAAAAGAACTCTTCCTTGGCCAAAGAGTTGATGGCATCCTTGAAGTTTTTCCTAGCAAGGCCAGCACACAATAAGAGTTGTAGTAGGGGAAGACAAATTGATTGAATCTCTTCACCTGGTCAAGATTGGTGGCTATAATGTCTATCAAGGAGAAATAGAAAGCTTTCCAAGTAAAGAGGAAGAACTCATTTAGTCAAGATTAACGGCTAAACTTGGAGTCCTACCTAAGGGGTGGCTTACAAAGAACCGGTAGGGACATCTTCTTTCTTGGAGAGTGACAAATGGGATGTCTTCTTTCTTGGAGAGAGTAGAAGGTGGGGGGTGTCTTCTTTCTTGGAGGAGATGGCTTTGATAAATTAGGAAGTGTTTCTTTGAGGGCTTAAGCTGCAACGTGTCTTCTTAGCATTCCCTTGAGTTTTCATTTAACTTTGGTTTTGTTCCTTGATTTTATTGTTTCTTCTGTTAACTTAAGTATTGCTTTTCATTTTTATTAACAGATAGTTGTTATGGCCGAATGTTATCCTAGCTTTTAGCTATTTAGCTTAAGTGCTTCTTAATTGTTTTGTTTTGATGAACCTAATCAATGAAAATACTTGTTATGACCATTACTTGTATTATCTTTATGAATTTGTCTGAGTAAGTTTTGGTTAAGGTTAGGATTGATATTGGATTATGACATATTTTTGCTGTGTTGATTTTTTCTTGATTGAATGCATTTTTAGTTTTATTTAGCTTGATCACCTAGATTAAGGCCTTAGGTGATTAGATACCATAACCATTGGTGTTTAATTTTTGAAAAATCAATTAAGTGACATACTTGAGACTAAAGCTTAGACCAACCTTAAGATCTTGAGAGAGGATATCTACGATTAACGAACTTAATTTTAGGCTTTTATGTTTAATGCCTTTTATTCCAAATTATCTATGAACTATGTTGGTAAGTTGGATTTAGAAGAGAAAGAAATTACTATGAACATTGGGTTGACTTGCTTAAGTAAAGTAAATCCTAAATCAATCCACCGTTACCATTTTCAGTGCCTAATCCAATTGAAGTTCAATGCCTCAACCATTTTTCTATCATTTGGTCTAGTTATTTTGCATTTAGTCCATTAATTTTCATCTTGCATATTTTCTTATTTTGTTTATTTTAATTCATTTTTAAAATAATCACATCTTGATCATTTGAGTAATTTTTCACCATTTAATTTAATTATCTTGCGTGTTAGAATCCCTTGGGTACAATGCTCAGTTCTTACCTTTTGATATTACTTATCGACGAGGTACGCTTGCATCCAATTTAGTCTAGGATAAAATTTAATTTATATTGCTTTTTTTAGATCGCAACAAGTTTTTGACGCCGTTGTCAGGGATTTTCTTATTGTGAGTTATTAAGTTATACGGGGTTGATTATTTCATATTTCAGTTCTTGTTTCATTATTTATTTGCTTATTTCAATTGTTTGCTTAATTGCTTTGCTTTGATTTGTTTTATTTGTAGTTGTTAGCTTCTTCTTTTTTAGTTTCATTTTGTTTATGCTCACTGGTAGTCAAAATCCTCAGAATTCACTACTTGATACTGAGATTAAGAAAACCACTTATAGGTTGCGCAAAAAAAACTAGATTAGCTTAGAATATTAGAACAGAGGAAAGGATTAGAGGAGACCAGTTTGGGAGTAAAGTGCAGTTTGAAGAGATAGAGCAACATGAGGAAGAGATTATGCAAAGAGAGAGGGTTGACCATGATGGATTTAACTATAGGGCATAATAATAAACCCATGCCTCTGATTGTAAGGCCGAGAGTCACAGAAGTGAACTTTGAAATTCCTCATAATATTACCTTTATGGTAAGGGCATCTCAATTCAAAGGACTGCCATTGGAGGATCCGAACACCCATTTAGAGACTTTCCTGGATATTTGTGACTTGTTCAAGCAGAATGGGGTATCGGATGATGCAGCACAATTGAGTTCTCTAAGGGATAAGGCAAAAGCATGGTTAGCCATTTTACAACCAGGGACAATTACTACATGGGATGAGTTGATAAGTTTGTTTCTCACCAAGTTTTTCCCTCTTGATAAGGTTGCGAAGATGAAGAATGCGATCACTTCCTTCACGCAATATAAGAATGAAAGCTTATATGAGTCATAAGAGTGATTCAAAGATATGTCTGCACAGTACCCTAGTAATGGGTTCTCTACATGGTAGCAAGTGAATACTTTCTATACAGGAGTGACACCATCAACTAGAAGTACCATAGATGTAGCAGCAGGAGGTAGCTTGATGAGGAAGACACGAAATAAAGCTTACAAGTTGATTGATTAGATGGCCATAAGCAGTTTTTAATATCATATAGAGAGGCATCCTAAGTGCCTTATAGGTTCTTGTGTAATGGACAATATAGTGGCCTTATCAGCTCATATGGATGATTTGACAAAGAAGCTGGATAATCTGATGCACAATGTGAGAGGAGGAGTAAGTTCATCTATAAGGCGTTGTGCCATGTGCGAGCATTGTGGTGGAGATTCTCATTTATCTACCGAGTGTCAAGTTGGAACCCCTTTACTCAGGAGTAAGAAGAGACCCATTATGGAGGCAATTATAATGGACAAAGAGGGGATCCATATTCTAATACCTACAACCCAGGGTGGAGGAATCAAGACCTCTTAAAAGAGCTTGGCAAAACTACTATTTCTAATGCTAAAATTGGAAATGGAGCACACATTGCAATACAAAGTAAAGGAACAGTAGCAATTGAAGGCCACAAAGATTTAAAATTAATTATGATGTTTAATGTGTTCTTAAAATTGATTAAAACCTTCTAAGTGTTATTCAGTTGTTGGAAAAAGGCTGTAAGGAGCAATTTGACTACAAAAACAACATGGTTAAAGTTACATGAGGCAAAGAAGTATTCAAAGTTCAAATGAAAGGAAAAAACTTTGCCTTGGATTAGATAAGTGAGGAGCAAGCTGCAATACATAAAGAAGATAGTGATAAAGTTCTTTGGCAGAAGAGGTTAACACATTTTTACCATGGCACTTTACTTTTCATGAAGAAGAAAATTTTGGTGAAAGATTGTCTTAAATTAGAATAGAAGCTTCTCAGTATGAGAAGTGGGCAATGCTTTTTTCAATAAGACAAAGTCTAGAAGGGTACATAAAAGCTGTAACTAATACACACAAATGTTATAGGACTACGAATGGCAATAAGTATTATATTATTTTTATTATTTTCATTAATGAATATGAATATGTTATATTTATTTTATAAAGATTAAATGTGAAGTCGCTCACATCTTTATAAAGTTTAAATTTTGGATTAAAATTCAAAGTGGATGTAAAATGTAGATGATTGGGTGTGATAAAGGAACTAAATATACCTTAAAAAATTTTAACAAGTTTTGTGAAGATGTAGGCATGAACACCAGTTGACTATATCTTATACTCCTTAAAAAATGGCAGTGTAGAGAGGAAAAATAGGAAATTATAGAAATGGTTATATGCTTACTTTATGACAAAAGGCTACTAAATTTTTAGTTTGAAGTTACAAACAAAATGGTTCTTCTAAATGAATTACCAACAAAAATTTTGTAAAAATGGACTCCATTTTTAGCATATGACATGGCTATAAACCAAAGATTCTCAATCTAAAAAGATTTGATTGCCTACCTATGTTTTTTATTACATTCCTAAAGTTAAGAGAGAAAAATTGGATAAGAATGTAAAGTCTAGGGTTTTTTTTCAGGATATAATTCAATTTCAAAGGCCTACAGGATCCACTTACCACTAAGCAACAAAGTAATTATTATCAAAGATGTCTAATTTCTTAATTCAAACAGTTGGAGATGGGGAATGACAAGAAACTTGAGTTTGAGAAGAAGAATGATGATTTGGATAAAGAATCTATTATAGGAACCACATCACTCTCTAATATTTATCATATATATAATATGTCATAATAAAGTCGACACGATATGAAGAAGTTGCAATTAATAAGAAATAGGTAGCTATAATAAAGGAGGAGATCAAGATGATTGAAAAGAGATAGACATAGGAGTTAGTGGATAAACCTAAACATAATAAAGTTATAAGACTTAAATGGATTTGTAGGATCAAGCTTAATCTTGATGGTTCTATGAACAAGTATAAGGAAAGACTTGTTATCAAGGATATGTATAGAATATTAATGTAGTTTTCTTTAAAACCGTTATTCCAACTACTAGGTTAGATACCAGAAGGATGTTGATGGCTCTTGTTGTATAAAAAGGCTAGTTTGTACGTCATATGCATGTCAAGTCAGTTCTTTTAAATGGATATTTGGGGGAAAAACTTTTCATAGAGCAACTTGAAGGATTTTCTTTTCAAGGACAAAGAAGAAGATACATTGACTAAAAAAGGCCCTATATTGTTTAAAATAGGCACCAAGTTCCTGTTATAATAGAATTGTTTCACACTTGGTAAACTTAGACTTTGAAAAAAATCTCAAGTGGATCTACTTTATACATCAAGAAATTTGATTAAAAAATAGTTATAATATCTTTATATGTTAATGATCTACTTGTAGTAAAAAGCAATAAAGAGCTGATTTAGAAGTTTAAAAAAATGAAATATGCCTTTAAACTGACAAACCATAGGGGGATGATGTTCTTCCTTGGTAAACATATGGAACTTAAGAAAAATGATATATTTTAATTCCAACAAAATTATGTAAAGAAAGTCATAAAAAATTTTAATGTGAAAGAGTATAAGCAAATAGTAACCCTATAAATCAAAAAGAGACATTCTGTAGAGAAGATGGAGCTAAAAAGGTTGATGAAAGGCTATAAAAGAGCCTAATAGGCTACCTAATGTATTTGACCGTAGTTAGGCTAGATATCATGTATACAATTTGTTATTAAGGATAATACATTGTGTTAGATCAAGTCATTTTTAAGTAGCAAAAAGTATCCTTAGTATGTTAATGACATAGTTGATTATATAGTGAGGTTCAATCAAGTTAAGATTTTCAATCTTCATAGTTATTTTGATAGTAATTAGGTTGGATGTGTTAATGATATAAGAAGCACCATAGGAGAAGCAAAATATATAAGTTATGCCCTTTGAATTAGGAAATTCATGATGAATTTGCATATAAAGTAAGAAGAAAGCACTCAAATATTTATGGATAACTAGGTTGTAATTTCAATTACTAATAATTTAATATCCCACGGCAAAAACAAAACATTTCAAAATAAAGTTTTATGTTTGAAGAGAGGCATAAAATGAAGTAGAAGTACATGTAGTCTACTGGAAAATAGAAAACAAAGTGTGACATCCTAGGAAAGGCGTTTCCTAAGATTAGACATAAATCATTAAGGAAAAAACTTGGAGTGTACAACTTTAAAGTTAGGGTGGAGATGATAGGAATAGGGATGACTACATTAGAGAATTGGAGAAGTGGAAGCTTTAAAATGGCATGGATCTACAATTTTGAGTTTGAAAAAATCATTTATAAGTCTCATACATTAATAATGGGCCCCACGATTACTTTTTTAAAAGTAAGAATAAATAGAGTTAATGGTGTTAACTGTGTCAGGGTGGATTTTAAACGCTTTACAAATATTAAGGTTTAACTTTAACATTTCCAAATGCTAGGCGCTAACCCAAATTTTTTAAATATATTAGGGTTTTTATAGACCTTTTACCTTTTATATCAATCCAAGTCCCTTTTTTATATAGAGCTCTTTCCAATGGAATCACTTATTCTTCACTCTTTAGTAGTCAAAACCTTAAAAACCTAATTTTATTAATTAATAAAAATGGATGACTATTTTACTCTCCTTTTATACCTCTTAGAGCTTCTTAGGGCTAAGACCCTAATGCATAATGTTTAGGGTTATTTGTTTCATTTTTAAACTCAAATTCTTCACTCTCCTACTCCTATTTAGGGACTGAAATAAAACTTGAATTTAAGTACAACAACGCTATTCTTTTGGGTCATTCATCTACTGTCTTGTTTAAGACCCACAACATCAATATCTAGAACTATAATGGTGTCATTGTGTGTCTTGATTTATCTTTTCTTTTTTATCATACACCATAACGACAACCTTCATAATGTCTATAATGGCACTATTGTTAGCAATCATTTTGCTTCTCACTTTTGCTCCATACTTTGCTCTATTTTACTTTTTTAACCTTTTTAATCCAACATATCCCTACACTTTACAGAAAGGGGACATTAAGAGTCTAATTTAATAGATTATATGAAAAATTCACATAGTAACACCTTAATAAACTTATAAATTTTACCTTTTACAAGTGATGGAAGCATCAGTTTGGAGGACTTAAATGAACTTGTGAACTACGTGATGAAGTTAGGATATGGACTTATGTGTAGATTTAACCATTCCAATAATGTGGCATTAATTATAACAATGTTCCATTATAATATTCATGTTTTGTATTATTGCTTCTAAATAAAGATACCAAGCTTGCTTTCTTGTTTCATTTCATGATTGGAACTTAATTACATTGATCATCAATATATTCTTTTCATTATTTGATGATGATAATGAGTAGTATATAACTCTCTTTGTTATAAGATTATGCCTATATATTTCAACAGAAAATCCCTTTTATTGATTTCAATGCTTATCCATGTGTTATGATAAGATATTAAATATAAAATATTTCACAAAAAATATAAATAAAACTTGCATAAGTTCTATGTGAGCTGTGTTAAGTGTTCTGAATTATGGTTATTGCATGAGTGCCATTCCTTCCCAACTTCTAAAATATATGTTCGATTAGTAGTTTTTAAGTGTTATAGTTTCTCATTAAACTAAAGTTTATTAGGATAAAGATTAATTATTATTATGTTTTTCATTTATGCAGTTTTTGTTATGTATAGATATACAATAGTTGAAGTTCTTATTCAATCATTCTAAGAGAGATAGATTTCTCATAAACATATATAATTCCTCTATTTAGTTTATCATTTAAAGTACTATTAATATAAATTATTGGTGCTATGAAATTGGTATAAGGAAGTTCATTTTTAGTTATTTTCTGTTCAGTTAGTAATGGCAATTACAACTTTTAATATTGAGAAATTTGATGGTAATTATAGTTTTGGTGATTTTGGCTATCTTGTAACATGCAATCCATGTTGGCCTCCTTTGAATAGGACTAAGGAAAGGTTTAGTTGTCGCATCACTATGTTTACTATTATTTCAATAGTTCTTATAGATTCATTTGGTGAATCTTCAAATGTTAAGGCTACTGGAGTTTGCTAGTTTAATAATCAATGCCTTTCTTCTCTAATTTTATTGCCAAAGAATATTTGATTAGGCTGTTATTCATTCCAATTTCAAGTGATCTCCTCTTCAAAAATGAATTCCTACTAATCAAAATCTTTATAGTCAATGGATTCGACAATTTATATACTTTGGATGCTTTATTTGTTTTGAAAAAGATACACTTTTCATCCTTATCATCTAGTTTCTTGTTAGGACCTATATGACACTTAAGCGAGGATGAATTAGGTAATAAAAAATTTATTTTAAATTACAATATTTAGAATTATAAGATGCATAAGCTAAATACTCAAAATCAATTCACCAATTTAATTAAGCAAAGCAAAAAAAATAAAATAAATGTGTAAAAGTAAAGAGTAAGAGAAGAAGAACACGATATGATTTATATTAATTCAAAGCAATTCACTTACCCCTACATCTAGTCTCCAACACCATTGTTGAGATTTTTATACTATTGCAATCAATGAAAAATACAATATTAGATAATACACATTCCTTTTTATAGCACAAGGATAACCTTTAATTTTTTTCTTTTTCCTTAGACTAAAGAATAATCTCTCAATCTCACAAAAACAACTCTTTAAAAATACTTCACTTAATCTCACTTTGGTGTATAAAAGAGGCTCACTAAAATTAATGCAAAATAAAGCCCTCAAAATGCCTCACACAAGAACACACCACAAAAACTATACATTAAACACTTAGAATGCTCAAGAATGATTGTAGGAATACTTAGGAGACTTGATGGATGATGAACACATGCTAAACACACTTATTTATATATAAAAAGATTGTCACTAACAGTTTCCCATCAAATCTCTAACATTATAATTCATTTAATGATTTTATCTATGTATAATATAATCGTTCCTTAATTTATGCTTTGCTTTCTTTACTATCAATTAATCGATAGTTTAGGTCGGTCGACCGCTCCACCCATTCAGTCGACTGACCTATGCAAGTCGGGGACACTTCGCCATAAACATTTTAAATGTTAAACCAAAACAATCCTAAACACATTCCAACAAATAACAAACCATACCAACATATTTTACAACAAAAAACCCTAAGTTATTAAATTTTTTTAAACTAAGACTTCTATCTATTATTTTGTTATTTACTTCATCTATTTTAAATTTCATACAATTTTGACCAACCTTATTAATTCATGCATTCTTATTTAGCCAATTCATACATTAAGAGGATTTTTCACATACACACACATCATTCATATGAGTCCTCTTGCATATGCACTTGTATGCATTTTCTAAGTCATGAATGCAAATAAGCATGTATAAGCCTTTTAAATAACCAAAATAAATTAAGCACAACTTACAATAAAAATTACATAATTAAACCTATATCAAACTAATTTTCTTCTTTGATACTTTGAGTCTTTATATATAATCTTTATAAGTTTCACTTGGAAGACTCTTTGAGCGAGTACACACTAACTTTGTTCATGATTTTATCTTTTAACACACCTAACCATAATATTAGCAATAAATTTTTTTTTCATCATCAAAATAAGGAAAAACCTCCCTTGATTCAACATTTCTTCCTCTTCTTATTTGACATGTACATATATGATGCAACCGAATATTCTAAAGTGATCTATAGTTAGTTTTCTTCCGCTCCAAACTTCTTCTTGCATTATGTTTTGAACAATAAAAGTGGGGTTTTTATTCAAGGAATGAATGCTCATATTTTGTGCTTCTAGCCAAAAACGTTTGGAATTTTCCCTCTTATAAGCATTTTTCTCACCATATTAAGTACGATTATATTTTTCTTTTTTTATACATCATTTTATTATAGTGTACATATAGTTATAAACTCTCTTTAAAGGCTTGATTAATGAAAAAAATTAAAATTATTTAAAATAATATGCTCTACTATAGTTAATTCAAATCACTTGAATGTTATTTTTAATTTCATTCTCAACATTTAGCTTGAAACTTTTAAATGCACTAAAAGCTTTTAGTTTCTTTTGTAAGAAGTAAACTCATGTTTTTTTATAATCTTCAGCAATGAAGATAGTTAAGTGTCTTTTATCCTATTTGAAGATGGTTTTATTGGCCAAAAAATATTGAAATGAAACAATCCCATAACATGTTTTGCTTTCGTGGACTTTCCTTTAAGAAATTGCAAATGATATTATTTGCTAATAGCACTTTTTTTGGTAAACTTATGATGGAACAACAATTTGAGGAAGACAATTAACCATCTATTTTTGTTTGAGGAACTTCAAATCCTTCAAAATTAAAGTGGCCATAGCGAAAGTGCCATAGTAATGAGGAGTGTTTCACTTCAGTCATAAAGCAAGATTGAACACGTTCAATCTTCAATATGAACAACTTGTTGAAACTCTTTGGAACTATAATAATAACTCCTATAGAGTGTTAATATTTCACAAGTACCCTTAGAAATTATAATTATGTAACCCTTTTCTTACAATTGACTAGTACTAATAAATTACATTTCAAGTTAAGAACATAAACAATGTTGAAAATTGTTTCTAGAAAACTATTCTTAATTCTTATATTAATATTACCCTTCTTGATTCTTATATTAATATTACCCTTCTCAATACATTCATGGTAAAATGATCTCCAAAACTCATAATATAATTAAAATCTTTACTTAAGGAAGAAAAAGAGGAATTATTACTTCACAATATAATTGTTGCAGTCTATCCATATACCATAGATATGAGCTATAAATATCTTGATTGTCTAGAATTGTCATAAATAGAGTCTTTGCTTCCTTTTTTTTTTTTTTTGTAAGCTTTAATTTTTCTCCCTTTTCCTTGTCATTATAAGAGTTAGCATAAAATTCAAAATGATCATGAAGAAGCTTACGACATTTGAAACACTCTACCAATAGTGCATCAAATTTTTTCCTTCAAATTGTTCATCATTAATCTTCATATGCCTACCACCATCTCTCTTTTCGTTCTTTCCTCTTTCTTGATTACTTCCTTTACCTTTAATTATTTCTCTAGAGTTTAAAGAATAAGTAAAATTAAACTCATTTGAAACTTGCTCCTTTACAGTTCAAGTTTTTTTTATCTTATACTCATAGACTAACAACGAATAGTGTAGTTCATCTAATAAGAGTGAATCAATGTTCTTGATTCTTCAATCAAGTAGACAATATAGTCAAACTTCAGTGTTAAAGAACACATTATGTTCTAAAAATGAAAATATCATCCGTCTTCTCATTATGGAATAATATTTGATGAACTATTATCATGGTTCTTGGACTATAATTAGTAACACATTTACCATCCTTCATTTGAAAAATCTCAAAATCTCTTCTCAAGGATTAAAGTTGTGTATGCTTCACTCTTGATAAACCTTAATACTTTTTCTTCATTAAATCATAAGCATCCTTAGAAGTTTCTTTGCTAAGAATGCTTTTCAAGATGGATTGATCAATGCCTTGAAACAACTAATTCTTTGCTATTAGATCTTTTAACTTCAATGCCTCCAATTTCTTTTATTATCCATTTTTTAATGTCATCTTATTTATTAGTGCTACTACATCAATTTCAATAACTTGCAAATACTTCTTGAAACTAAAGAAGTTTTCCATCTACATGCTGCAGGGGATTGATAGTGATCTTCAAAATGTGACATGGATGGCTGCACAAAATTTTTAGAAGTCATTTGTGAAGTACTCCACCCCCTCCCCCGGTAGCTCTGATACCACTTTTTTCTTTGAAATATAATGTTAATTAATAAGTAAAGGAATGGATGCATTAGGTAATGCTACACGGTTATCGCAGAAAACAACATTACAAATGCAGACTAGAAAGCACTATCTAGGTATACACTATTTAACTAAGAGTTTGTTTAGTTCACCTTTCTGTTTCTACTTGGTATTTTTATTTTTGTGTCTTTTCATAGTTTTTATGTATTTTTTGATTTCTGTGATATTTTTTCAGTTTTGTGTTGTATTTATATATTATTTTTAAAATTTTATATTATTTTTATTTCTATATTTAGAAAAACATAAATAAAAAATCGAAACCAAAACCAAAACCAAACAACCCTTAAACATAGACAAGCTGATACAATTGCTAAGGTAGAGGGTAGCGTCAGTTCTTGAGGGATCTCTCAAGTCCTTTAGCTCAGTATACTATTAGGGATGTGACATGCACCATTATCAGAGTTTCTAAGTTTAAAGGATCCATATAGGGATGTGTAAAGAGGGACTAAGGTCATCAGGTCTAGCCTTCATTACTTCTTTTATCTAATGGAGAAAGTTCAAAATGAAGGATGCAAAGTCTTGTTCATTTCCTTTGAAGATTCTATTATTCCTTTCCCTCTAAATAGTATAATCACATCATCCAAAAGCTAATTTGAAGGCTATCAGGTTAGGTTTAGTAAATTTCAGCTTCATTACCCAATAGACAATTTCATTCCAACCCTGAAGTTCATAGTTAAGATTAAATACTGAGAATCTTTAACAAATAATCTTGGGAAAGCAACATCTAAGAAAAGATTATTAGTTGTCTCATTTAGCTAAAATAAAAAAGAGAATACAAGATAATATGAGGAAAATATCTTTTTGTATAATATTAGTAACCATTTGAAGCTTATATAAGTTGATACATAACTGAATAAGTAGGAAAAACATTGTTGAACTAAGGGAGGTTCCAATCTTAGTTTTTATGATAACAAAACATTATTATTACTAATGATTTGAGTTTGCATGATGAAATTCAAAGATAGGTTATTTCAAGATGATTCCCTATGTAAAGCTTGAAGTTTGAGGGGTTAAGATGAAGTTAAATGAAGAACAAAACATATGGAAGTAACAAGACCTTATTTAGGATGGCTTACATTCAATTGTAAGTTTTACTTATTGTACAATTGACATTGAGGCTCAATTTTGATCATGCATTATACATAGTTTTTAACAGTGGCATAAAGTTTCATAATATAGTTATTAAATTATTTTTATAATTAATATGGTCTAAAATTATTTTTTAAATTTGTTTGAAGTCTTATTCAATTTTTGGATAGTTAAGAATTGCTTTAATTATTTTTTTTCATTTTTAGAAATGAAATTCATTTGGTTTAAGCCCTTTTGTTAACGTACCTCAAATCTATCTACATTTGAATTATCATTATTCAATCTGATTTTTCAGTACCCCAGTTATTTTTTATTGTTTCAAAATTATCATAAAAAAATTTTCTAAGGTCTTAAGAGTGTACTATAATTGTATTTCATTTTTTAAGCACCCAAAACATTGATTAAAGCTTTAAGAAGACATGTTACTTAAAGCTATCTCCAACACTTTTGTATTTCCTTTTTTAGAATTAAATCAAGATAAACCTTAAAACGTTTTAGAAAAAAATGCAAGTAGCCAAAAAACAAACCCTATTAGCCTCTTAGACTCTCCAAACTCTCAACTTATGTTTTCTAGCTCTCAAAAACAAAAATTGATGAATCAACTTCTATAATCTCTCTAAGCTATCTTTCTCGACACTATTTCGATTTTCCATTATCCCTATCATCTTAAATCTAATTTTGTAATTACTAAATTTGTGTTTTCTATTAAAATATGTGTGTATTATTATGATTGATCATAGTTTCTAATTTATGGAGTGATTATATTGATATATTGGAGCGTACACTCTCAAACGTACCAAATCTATTTCTGTCTGTTCTGATCTAAATTAGATATTGATTTTCAATACTTAAATCTGTTTCAAAAATTCTAATTTTATGTTTTTCTATTTTTTAAAGCTTTATAAAAGGTTTTTGATTTTTTTTTATTTTTGGAAGATTATTCCTTGAGTTTAAAGTCTGTTCACTTTAAAAGTATCGAATTTGTATAGAATTATATGTCACAATGTTCAATGTTTTTTTAGACTTCTTAATAAATTTCTAAAATTGTCAAACAAATTATTTTCGGACTTTTCAAGTGTTTTAGAGTGTTTTAAATTTTTATTTAAATTTTTTGGAAGGCTAGTTGAGTTGGTTTAAAAATCGTTTTTCAGATATACCTAAATTATCACTATTTTTCTATTCTTGTGTTAACTACATATGTTTATTATATAAATAATTTTTGGATATATAAGCTTTATGTGTTTAGTTTTTTAATGATCTTATGATTATCTAGGTATTTTTATTTTGATTTTTAGGCATTTATATCTTCTTTTTAGGGTTCCTATTTGCAGACTGCTCAAATCTGTCCAGATTTCGTATCATTACATTCATACATATATGTGAGTATTCAAATCTGATTTTTTTGCTTCCAAATTATAGTTTTCTGTTTGTTTTAAGTATCAGGAGTATTATAGAATATTTAATTGAATTTTAAGAGGCTTATTTGATTGTTTGAAAGTATTAGATTTCTTATCTATCAAATCTATTCAGATTTGGATTAAGTGAACATTTCATATTGTGTTTCATAATTATACAACTTTTTATGTGCATAAAACATGCCATATTAAGCTTTTTCAAGCTTTAATTTGTATGATTGATCATTCATTCAACTAGTGAAAACATTGGAGCCCTTAATTTGATTGTACCTTAAGAGAAACGCATTCATACATGTCCTTAGTTACTAAAAAGGGGGTATTTACATTGTCAGGTTAGTTAAGTATGTTAAGACTTCTCTATGCCATATAAAGATTAAGGTTACTCTTCACCTTTCACAAGAAGATTGGAAAGGCTCCTTTTTGCCTTAGAAAAGTGGGTAATTAAGGCTCCTCTTTGCCTAGAAAAAGATTGTTGTGTAGAGGCTACTCTTTACCTAGAAATAGATTGGTTGTAAAGGCTACTCTTTATCTAAAAAAAAGATTGTAATTATTTTTACTTTAATTACTAAAGAACATTATCCAAAAAGTAGCTAGAGAGGGGATGTAGCCTATCTTTAGGGTAGGTGAACTTCTTTAACAAATTGTGTTCCTTGCCCTTTCTTCTCTACTCTCTTTACTTATCATATTGTGTGTTATCATTTTAGCATTCACCCTTGCATATCTGATTAAATCAAATTGGTTGAGTGTTAAGTTTTAATTCTATAATAAAATTTTTTAATATTCAATTCACCCCCTCTTGAGTGCCTTTAGGGCTTACAATTGGTATCAAAGCTTGGTCACACATTTGCATTAGTTTCTAGTGAAATTGTGATTAAGCATCCATTATGACACATCTTCTAGGTTCATCTAGTCACGAGGGTCAAAACATTAGTAGGACATCTTTCTTTGATGGAAATGATTATTTATATTGGAAAAGTATGATGAAGTTTTTCCTTCAATTTGAAAACATTAAATTATAAGTTATAGTGAGTGAAGGGTCATGCATTCCTACTAAAATAGAAATGGTCAAAAAATTCTTAAATTGAAAGATGAGTGGAATTTAAAAGATAAAGGGCTAGTTTCACTAAAAAGAAGAACAGTTCATATTCTATTTTATGCATTAAGTAAAAATGAATTCAACAAAGTGTCTCTATGTAAAGTAGCTAAAGATATTTGACATATATTAGAAGTCTCTTAAAAGATACCAACCAGTTAAAAGAGAATAAGATGTCTTTTCTCATTTCTCAATATGAACTATTTTTAATGCATCACGACGAAACTATTTCTTCCATGTATGCTAGATTCATTTACATCATAAATGCTTTAAAGGGCTTAGGAAGATCATATTCAAATATTGAACTCGTTATAAAGATTTTGAGGTCTTTACCAAAAGGATGGAAGCAAAGGTAGCCGTCATCAAAGAGGCTAAGGATCTTAATGTGTTATCTTTGGATGAATTATTAGGTTCATTACTTGCATATGAGATGATGATGAAGGAGTCAAAAGACAAAAAGGAAGTTTCATCAAGAAGAAAGAATTTTGCTTTTAAAGCCAAGAAAGTAGAGTCGAGTGAAGAAGAAAGCTTTTTAAAAGATAGTGAGGATGACATAGTGCTTCTTACAAAAAAGTTCAACAAATTCTTGAAGAAGAAGGCACAATTAAGGAGAATAGAGTAAGGTAAGTATGATTATAAGAGAAAGTCCACTCATGTTGTTTATTTCAAATATAGGAAATCGAGTCACTTGAAGAGTCAGTGTCCACTTCTCAAGGAGGATGAGAAGTATGAAAGAAACAGTAAAAAGGAAAGAAGGGAGAAGGACAGGAAAGGAAAGAAATCTTTAAAAGCCTTATGGGAGACTAAAAGCGAAGAGGAAAGCGAAAGATCTAAAAATGAAATCACCAAGTTTTATCTTATGGCCTTTGATGATGAGATACCATCTTCCTCCCATTCTAATGATGAAGAGAATGAAAGTATTGTTGTTGATATTGGTTTGAGTTATGCTAAATTGGTTAAAGTCTTAAAGTATGCTACTTTGAAAAGGAGGAAATTATGCTCAAAACATAAGGAATGCATGA
>JAOXYD010155587.1:0-10387 GCA_028565735.1 Pinacopodium congolense | reverse complement strand
TCGTCACGTTGGTTTTCACTTAATCTCATTTTGGTTTTCAAAGTAAAATCGGTTTAAAGAACACCCATTTTTAATCATTCATCCAATGAACAACAGGATGAATCTTAAATTGAAGACCATGTTTTGAAGGTTGTTAATTATGATAATTATTATGCACTTGTCAAGGAAAATGACGTTAAAGGTGAGAAAGCATTAGAGTTTATCAGTTTCATTGGTGTTTATGCTTTTAATTCAGGGCTAACTATGATAGTTCAAGACCTTTTATCATGGTATTTTCAAAGTCATGATTGGTGTCTCATTAAGGATCAATGGTTAAATGATACAATTATTTCAAATCCTTTAAAAACCATTCAAAATGTGGCTCATTTGTCTTACGAGGAGAAAAAATTGACATTGATGGATTCTGGACCAAGGAAGAGACGTAAAATTCTCTACCCTTAAGGTCTAGCTATAAGACCTTAAAGAAGTGCTTGTTGGGAGGCAACATAACCTTAATTTAAGTTTTTTTTATTTGAGCTTAGTGTGTTTTAATTCAAATAAATATGTTGAAGCCTTTTCAGTGTGTTTAGATTAAGTTTGGTGTGTTGTCCTTAGTTTATCCTTAGTTTAGTGTGTTTGATTTGGGTTTAGGAGTGCTTTTAAATTAAATCTAAAGCAAATTGATGGATAATCCAATCCATGTTGCTAGAACCTAAGTTTGGAAGGATCTTCAGGTGAAATTGCATGAAATTTGGGCATTTAAAGTTGTAGGAAGACCATTAACCATGGTCTATTAGCCCATTGTTAATGGATGAATAAGCACCATTTATGCAATTATTTCTGAAGTACTAACGGTGGATTGTTCATCCTATAATGGCACCATTGTAGGATGAACAGGGTGTCGTTGAAGGAAGAATTTAGGATAAAAATGACATAGTTTCACTATTTATCGTCTTCAACCTATAACCTCTTTCGAAAACCTCTAAATTGCTCCTATCTTCAAATACTCATAACTTCCTCAATTCTTAACCAAGCCATGTGTTCTTTCTGTCCATTTATTGCATTTTTCCTCCTCTACCATCAATTCATTCTAACAATCAACAAATTTTTCAGAATCTGATCTGAACTGATTTAAATCTATTCTCAATTTCAAGGTACGATTTTCAATTTTCTCTCAATTTAGGTCTCCATTTGATTAGGTTTTTGTATCATTGTATTCATAATTTCATTAGCTTTCTATTTATACCAATTTCATTTAGTATTATTGTCATCAAAAAATAAATATTATTTTTTGAATTTTCTTAACATTTTCCAACTCTTTTGTGTTTGATATTTGAACATTTTCTAGTAAAATAACTCTTAGCTTTCGATCCTATTTGATTCACGAGTCAAGACTATTTCGACTAATACGAGCCTCATAGGTGAAATGATTTTATTGTTGAGTTTCTAATCCCCCTGGACTTAAAAACTCACTTTAACATATCTAACACTTTTCAGATGTTAGGATGGGAGTCTGTCCTCACATTTTCGGGTCCATCTTACCCTGATTTAGTTCATGAGTTCTACGCGAACCTTGCGAACAAGGGCAAGACCAACACAATTGAGATTCACTCGACAGTTCAAGGTATTCCTTTTCATGTAACTAATATATCTATTTATGCTTTATTAGGAGTATCCGATGAGGGGGATGTCTTTGTTAAGGCCAAGGATACTTTCCATGGCAATTTAGTTACTTCGGATCCATACTTTTCCATTGCTGCTGATAGGGATGCCTTTAGTTGGCTTCATTATTTTTTTTATAAAGGATGTTGTAAAGATCAAAAGCACAGCAAGAATGTCTGCTTTCCTTGTTTATTGACAAGGATATTTAGGGACGCAAAAGTTTCTTTCAATTTTGTTGAGTCTGATGATACTACTCATTAAAATATGATCAATGAAGGCATGCTTAACCTGTGGCGATCTACTTATCAAGGAGGTCATTGGAAAACACTTCAGGAGGGCGAGGTACTTGAGGGTCCACCTAGTGATGCTGCATAACTCGAGGTACTTGAGGACATGGGCGAGGCTTCATCTGAGGCCACTCTAAGCATTCTTTCACCTCGCCCATATTCACCTACTATTTCTCCAGTACCAACACCACTAGCTGCTTCTAATGATTCTCAGGTTACTATTCTTCAGTACCTGATTAACATGGAGACTCGCATGACATCTGAGCTTTTAGAGTTTTGTTTAGCTTTATTTTTCAAGATGTCTTATCATTTCAATGGTCTTCAAAATTAGGTTAATGTTTTGACAACACGAGTTAGGAACCTTGAGGATTTTCAACATTCATTAGATGTCGAAGATCTTTCCTTTTAGTTCCTTTAGTTATTCACAAAGTTGTTTCAGTTTCAGTTTTGTAGTATAAGTTTCCTTTTCATAATGTAGGTTGCTTTCAGATCTGGTAGTTACAGTTTGTCCTTTGGCTCCTTGGTTGTATTTGGATTACATATTTATATTAATGGAGCATTTTTTTGTTCTTATTTATGTTTGTTTCTTTTTTTTGTTTTTTTTCTTCAATTCCTATAATTTCACCAATGAATCTTTAAGTCTATATCAAACAGGTGTATTTATTTCCCTACTCTCCTACATTATGCTTTTAACTTTCTTTGTCAAACATTGAGGGAAATGTTTACTTTAAGTGTGGGGGAGGGATAACATCATATTGGTTTGTTTATTCACTTGAGTTTTTTTTTGTCTAACAGTAATTTGATTTATCATCAATTTCATCATAGTCTATAAATTGTGAAAAAAAAATTAGATTTTGATCGTTCTTATTGTCTATACTTTCGTTTGAATTCAATTCTTTTGATAATTTGAAATGTTATATGATTAATTTTTACTATTAATGACTAAATTCCTTTAATTCATTTCATAATTTGGACGATTTCTACCTAATGATTAGAATGATATTCCACATATAAAATGTAACTTCTTGAGCAATTTTGTAACTTCTTTTAAGGCACTTTTATCATTAAGAAAAATAAAAGAATCGCAATTAACCCTAAAAATTAAAAAATATTATTAAAAATTAACATTAATTACTTAATTAATTAAATAAGTAAGGAGAATCCACTCCTCTAAATTTAAATTATATATATGTTTATAAAAAATAAAGAATATATATACATAAGATTTGAAGTTATGAGTGGGACTAATAGTCAGTTGAGCTACTGTGACACAGTTGAGTAACCGGGGGTTGTTAATGACAAAATGTTCGCCTTCACATAAAAGGACTTAAGTGACTTCTCAACTAATCCGATTATGAATTTAATTAATTATGTGATTAATTAATTTATGCTTTATATTACTTCAATGATGTGGAAGTGTCGAAAGGATGATGCATTAAACTCAGTTTATTTGCCTTTTACAAGTGGAATTGACTTTTTGGATTTATGTTGAAGCTTGAAAAGGAATGAAATAATTTAATTGCATTTCCAATTTGATATGTTTCATTAATTTCATAACATTTCCATACGTCAATATTTTTTAAGGATAAAGAAAGTATTTTCAATAATTGCATTTTGAATTGATTTTCCTTGTTTTTATATCCTATTATGAAATTGATAATGAATTTTTATTTTTAGGACAATCAAATTCTTAAGTGTGGGGAAATTGTTAGGGTCAAATTGATTGAGTTTTAATGGTTAATTTGTTGAATTATAACCCCTAATTTAGTATTTAATTGTTAAATTTATGTATAATTATATTTAAGTTGCAGGATGAAGCTTGAAGATAAAGATTGGAGCAAAAATTAGAAGAAAGTGCCTCCTTTCAGTCCATCAACGGCACCCTGCCAGGTTCACATTGATGGATGAAGAGGGTGCTGTTATAGAGATAGGATTCAACCATAAACGATGGTCTATTAGGGTGCCGTTATACAATTAGTCAACAATTCCAACTCCAAACCTCCACAATTGCTACTGTGACATGTTACTTCTTGATCTCCTTTGTCATATAACACAATTGGGGGTCCAGAGTGTCTACATAACACAAGAAAAACAACAACAACACGTAATCAATTAAGGAAATATTAGATATAACATTAGTGAGAGATGCTCTTGCTTCTCTCTTAGTTTTTCTTAGATGTTTTAGGCTTCAAACATTTGTAATTCTAGTTTTATATTGGTTTTTGAGTTGTTGGTTCTTGGAGATTGAAGCTAAGATATATATCTGAGTTTATAAACCATCATAGGGGGTTTCTTAGCTCAAACTTTCACTTTATTTCCTCTACTTTCTGATTAATCAAAGTTCATGTTCTTATGCTTATATTCTTGAATGTTCTCTGATTTTCTTGCAAGATCTTATGGAATCTGAAGTTTTGATGACGCCTAGATCATGTTGAAGAGTTCAAGACTTGTCCAGAAGCTTTCTAAGACTATTTTGCAACTTCTAAGCTACATATTTTAGCTTATGTATGTAGATCTATCAAAGTGTGTGGCTTAAGATGCATGTTTTGTATGCTTTGATGATAATGAGTGGTTAAATCTATTTTCCTGCTTAGGATTGGTGTTTTAATGTTTTAAGAGAGCTTAAAGACATGTAATAGGGTCTGATTTTTTTTATTGAAGGTCTTAAAGTTTTGATTTTGGACTGATCTCCTAAGATTAGAGTGAAAGATAATCTAGGATATGAGAAATCTACCTAGGTTATTGGAAAAATCAATAAACAACACAAATAAATCAACTTTAATATTTTTGAGGGTTAGAGATTTGAGACTGCAAGTCTAGAAATCAACTTCTTGAAATTAAAGCCCATCGACTAAATTTAAAACATAAACAAACTTTAAACTAAGTTTAATGGAGAAAAGGCATAAGTCTTAACTATAGCTTTGTCTTGAACTCGTGAAGGAACTCTAAGTCAACCTTTAAAATTGTTTAAAGCTCGATTAATTTATTAATCACCTTATCTTTAGCTGGGTTCCGCAAGTTAATAATTTTCAGTAATTTGTAAATCATTTTATAATTCAAAATTAGAAGTTTTGAAGCAAAATTAGGATAGTTTAGTATTTTCAGCTTTTTAATTAATTAAGTTGGAATTTCCTAGGCAATTGTAATGTAATTAATCTAGTATTTAACCAATAACATCAAATTTCCCCATGGGTTTGACACTCAGAGTCTTAAATATACTCCATTATATTACTTGTTTGATAGATACACTTTCTTTTCATCACTTTGGTTTTCTCTTAAATTCATTTTGGTTTTCAAAGTAAAATCGGTTTAAAACAATTCCTAATTTTATAATCATTCAACCAATGAAAAATAAACAAATAAATAATAAAATAAGAAATACACCTGAGACAAACAACAATGTCTAACTTAACAACTCACAATTAGGATTTCCTTAGCAAAGACACCAAAAACTTGTTATTGGTCAAACTAAGCAATATAAATGAATGAAAAATCTCTCCTAGACCAAACAGAGGAGGCAAGCGTACCTCGTCAACAAGTAATATAAAATTGTAAAGACTGAGTATCATACCCAAAGGAAATCCAATATGCAAGAAAATTAACTCAAACGATGCAAAATTAACTCATAAACTTAACACTTGATTGATTGCTAATTAAAATAAAGAAAACAAATAAGTAAATATGCATGATGCAAAATGAACTATTTGCAACTAAACTTGAGTCAATAAATTAAAAATGGTTAAGGCTTCAGACTTAATTTGGATTAGGTTTCCTAAAATTAACAACAGTGGATTGGTTTAGGACTTACCTTACTTAAACAAGATACATCGTACGGTTATAGGAATCCCTTTTCTTTTTTACTCTTAATTAACCTACTTGATTTATAAATTACTTGGAATAAAAGGCATGAAACACACAAGAGGTCTAAAATCAAGGTTATTAATTCTATGCATCCTTACATAAGATCCTAAGGGTTGGTCCACTCCTGGGCTCAAATGTGTTGCTTAATCGATTTTTCAGTAAAATAAATTTCAATGGTCATGAAAGTCAGTCACCTAAGGCCAATATCTAGTTGATCAAGCTAAATAGGACTGAACAAGCATTCAAACAAGCAAAAATCAATTCCACATAATCTATCTTAATCTAAATCAATCCACAACCTTATCCAAAAACACTTATACACACATGATTACCAGTAGAACACAAGAGATTGTCAAAACATGCATATCCCTTAATGAATCAATAAATCAAAATCTTAACATGTTATAAACGTAAATATAAAAATCTAAAATAAAGATCGTCACTCACTTATGATTACAGCAAAGGTTCAGCACTTGGAAACTCCAAAACAAAAGACTTAATCCAGAAAAATAATCTAGACTCTAATAGGACAAGAATCGAACTATGATGATGAAGAAGGCGACAGAAACTTGTTGCTGATGCATAAAAGCTTTGTATTTATTCCCTTCTTCTGTCCCTCTCCTCAGTAGATGTTTGTCTGTTTCTTTTTATACCCTAAAGTTCTGTGCATTAAGCGAAATGTAGCAGTCGAAGATTAAAATGCATGAAACTAAAGTTGGAGTCCATATACTCGGTCAGCGGCGTTCACCATTTGGTCAATTGAACTTCACCATTCAGTTAACCCACCTTCAACATTTTACCTGTTTGGTCAACTTATGGCCATTCGGTCGATGGAAACCTCTTTATTTGCTTCATTTAGTCAATCAGTTCTTCTATGCATTCGACTGAAAAACTTGTTGTGATTAGTTCGATCGACTTTGCTTATTTCTTTATTTGGTTGACCGATCCTTGCAATTCTGTCAACTGACCTCTTCTTGTTTGATTGTTTTATATGGAGCTAAACTAAGACCTCGCCATATGGGAGATGAAAGCCCACTATATATGGTCACATTTAAGAATATGAAAGTATAAGTTCTCTTATTGCTCCCAAAATAAGCTCTAATGAAGTCCAAATCTCCATAACATGCTCCAAAATCAATATAAACTTGAAATTAATAATAATATCTCTATATTGGTGTAATTCAACTACCAAATGGGTAAAAATATAATGAAATATGATTCATTAAACAGCATAAAATTCCCATTAACATATTGTTTTCATAGCCATATATCATAGGATTAACCTTGTAATCTCTCATTCTATAAAGCGTTTCCTAGAAATTTAACTATATGTGAAGTAATCCTATAGACAATCTATTAACCGAGTGAGATCTCTCTGTAATCAAATATTAAACTTGATATTTATGGGTCTATTGATTGTCAACTCTTACTTTAAACTCAACACAGATTACCATGCTCACTCTCTTAATGTATTATAAGGTATGAGCACATTAAATACCGTAAACATTTATTTCATTGAACCAATGAACAAGAGTTCATAAATAATTTAAAGAGTAACCCCCAAAATATATTTAGCCTCTCATAAAGTAAATAAGTTCAACAACCATCTTTTTCTTAAATAGAACATAATCGAGAAAAAATAAAAGAAATAAGGATAGGTTTTGAACTCTTCACTTCTCTCTCCAATATAGAAAATTTGGAATATCAGCAACCCCATGAAGTGTTGATAACGGATGTTGATGTCTAGCCCATAAAGCTTGAAAACTTTATTCTTGGCATAGAGAGCAAGTTCTAAGTTAATTTCTCTCGAATAATTAATAACATCTAGGGTTCTATTGCCTTATATAGGTCTAGCATGTGAAAAAATAAATAAATAACACGTATTTAGTAAATGAGTGGGCGACTAAAAGAGTCACGAACATGTTAGGGATCATGTTTATGATAGGGAGCATGATTTTGAGCTTGAGCATGATAGGGAATCATAACCATGATTTTTTTAAAATTTTTGTTTATACTTCAACAAGTTTCTTTTTTTTCCCTCCTTTTCTTTGTGCTTTGATTTTTTATTTTTGACTTTTTGACTTTTGCCTTGAATTTTTTAGTTTTTCCTTCGGCTTTTGCTTCTTCCTTTATATATTAGAACTCTATTTAAGACCTTCCCACATAAGATCCGAATCTTTCTCATAATCCACAATCAAACACTTAGAAATATAAAAACAAATTAATAACATTGAAAGACATCAAATGAAGTCCTATACGCAACAAAAAAATGAAAAACCACTAAATAATCAAATAAGAAAACAAAACTACAACACACATGTCAGAAACTAAAACAAAACAAAAGTTAGAAACACTAATTTTTACATTTAGATTTCCTATTATGGTTTTCTCATATAGGTTCTAAAGGACCTACATCTTTTAATAATCCATCCAATTCAAAATCAGAGAGGTTTAGGATATTACCAACATCCTCTGAGGCAGGGTTTCTAGTAAGAACTTAGCACTCCTCTTGGATCTTTAAGGCCTTCTGGATAGCACACTTATCAATCTTAGCTTCTTGAAGAATCTTTACTTATTACATAATAGTCAGATCAAACTTGTCAATAGTAGTAACATTATCTACTTGCTTTAGCTTCTTCCTTTCTTAAGAAGACATCTATTCATTTTCTTCTCTTCCTAATCTCTAAACTTGACATATAAAATTCTCCTCTAAAGGGCTCGATTGATGTTTGACTAGTTATGTCTGAACCTTTACCTCTAATTTCCTTTCTGTAAGGCACCATTCCTGTCTTTTAAGTCATTGCTCTAGTTTCCATTCGTAGAAGATTTAGATGTCTTTAAATAATATCTTCCCCTCCTTACCATAAGTGGAAACATTGAATTGTTTTTGCCATTCTTGTTATAGGTCAATTTCAACACAAATCCTAACATAACTAATTCTAGACATCTTTATCATGGGCGAGTCCATCATCAGTGGCTTCCCTACTGCTCTTGCTATTCTACCCAGATCTTCTATAGTCTAATATTCCAAAGTAATGTTGTAATATTTAGTATAAACATGAAACTTCATTATAGATTCTCCCTCACTATAATTTTCACACCACTTCATAGAAAATAAGGATTTTCTCATATACTAAGACAGAAAATATGCCCTCTTCTAAACTAAACTTTAAAAGAAACTGATTTGAGTTCATTATCACAACTTCTGATAAACCATAGTTATTCCAAGACTTTGAAATAATATTTTGAACAACTAGGTAAGCAGCTCACTTAGCCAAGAAGAAACCCACAAGCACTTTATTGAGCTTCTCAACTTCCTTATGAGTAAGGCCTTTAGGCAAAATAATGACAACATGATCATCTTTAACATCTAGGGGGAAGTATGAAAAAGGAGTCTCTGTAGATGAGCCGTCTAAAACCTTAAAAATGATAGATTTCCAAGTTTGAGGGGGTTGTAACTATACTAGAAGGGTTAGGGCTTTTACGGGTCTCAACTTAATTAGAGTTTTAATGAGTAAAGGGAACTAGACAAGAAGAGGCTTGGGATTAGGGTTTCATGGTAGAAATTGATTAGAAATAAGGGAGGTGGGAATCTTTGGCGAGATAGGTTGTCAAGAGTTCATTGATAGGGGTCAAATTGATATGATATTTATGGTTAAATGGTTGAATTATGACCCTTATTTCAGTGTTTAATTGTTTAATTGATGCCTTCTAATGTTTGATTTGCAGATTGGAGCTTAATGATCAAGAATGGAGCAAAAACATCAAAGAATCCTCTTGTTGCTGACCATAAACAGCCCCTTGGTAAGGGTGCCATTGTTGAAAAATAGGGGGTCGTTGTCACTGTCCAGAAATCGGCTTACAACGGCACCCTCATAGAGGGTGCCGTTGTACTCTAGGTTAACAATGTCAGCCCCACATCCTTCATATTTCAAACATGGCAGGATCTCCATTATGCCCCTTGTCTCCTGGCATGTGAGGTGGTCTCCCAGAGCCTGCATAGAGCCAAAAAAACACAGATAACACGAAGACAATCAAGAGACTTTAGATCAAATTAGTGAGAGAAGCTCTAGCTTCTCTCTTCTTTTTCTTATTAGATAGATTAGGTTTCAAACACTTGTAATTCGAATTTTAAAGTGTATTTTTGAGTTCTGTAAGTTGGAAATTGCAGCTAAGACATACATCTGAGTTTCTAAACCATCATAGGGGGTTTCTTAACTCAGATCATATTCTATTTTCTCCTATTTTGGGATTAAATCAAAGTTCATGTTCTTACATGTATATCTTTGCATATTCTTTGATTTTCTTGTTATATCTTGTGGATTCAAGGCTGTGTTGATGTCTAGATCAAGTTAAAAGGTTCAAGACATGTTCAGAAGGGTTTTAACACGTTTTTGTAACTTCTTAACTACTTTATTTAGCCTATATTTAGAGATTTATCAAAGTATGTGACTTAATATGCATGTTATGTATGCTTTGATAATCATGTGTGCTTAAATCCATTTTCCAGCTTCGGATCTATGTTTTAATGTTTTAGGAGAGTCTGAATGCATGTTATAAGGTCTAATTTTGTTTATTGAAGCTCTTAAAGTTCTGAT
>JAOXYD010155556.1:0-10388 GCA_028565735.1 Pinacopodium congolense | reverse complement strand
GTGAGTCAGCAGCAAAGAGGTAACAATCCATACTCTAATACTTACAATCCGGGGTGGAAAAACCACCCTAATTTCTCTTGGAGTACTAACAATGCAGGTGGTCAAGCAAGAGCAACATTTTTTTTGAAAAAAAATTATAGCAACACTCTGATTGTTATATAAAACTTTTTTAATTAGCAACAGTTCTAATTGTTATATATTTAAAATTTTAAAGCAATATTTTTTAAAATATTTTGTTATCTTTTCAATTTATAGTAACAAATTATGATTATTGTTTTTTTTATATTATTAAGGCAATGCTTTAAAAATTGTTACATTATAATAACTTTTAACAATACTTTTTAAAATCATTGCAAATTTATTGTTGTTTAAAGCCCTTTTTGCCATAGTGAAAGATTTTAATATTTATTAAAATTGAACAAGACTTTAATACTTATTAAAACATTTAAAATTTTTTAATATTTTAAAAATGTTAGAAAAGGATCTGAAACTTACCTTTTTGTTATTATCTTTTATATTTATTAAAATGATATTTTTGTAGTATTAATGCCATGATACGATTTGTGAGCACCTCCTAGGGAAGTCCCTCTATGCATAAAGGGGTATTTATGTCTATTTAATTCATGAATTAATATTTTCTGTTATACTAAAGTTTTTCTGCTCGTTAGCAATATATCATACAGCCATTCCTGAAGAGGTTGAAGATAAAAATATGATTGCATGTGAAGCGAATCCACCAGATGAAGCTGCAATTGTAATAGCAATAAGAGAATTTTGTTTCTAATTTTACAAAGGGACTCAAACAAGTATGTCTAGTCATGAATTGAAAGTGGAGTCAGGGAAAAGAATTGAAAGGTCAACACATTTTATTATCTTTTTCAAGTTTTAGAATAATGGAAATAAGCAATCAAAATTTACTAAAGAAAACTTCCTATATATATATGAAAATTAAATAAGAAATTAATAAATAGACCAAAGTACAAAACGCAAGAAACTCCCCCGTTTGGCAAAGGGGAAGACACGACAGACACAAGCTACAAAAAAGAACGCTATAGAAACAATCCCAAATTAGCATCCGCTGCTACATATCAATCTTGCAGAATTGAAGTTTCGCCAGAAATGGCGTACCTAACTGTGGTGATGATCTCCTTCACAGCACCCTTCCTTACCCCAAAAGGCAAAGGTGAGCTTAATCCCCCTATTTGTAGGAGCACATGCAACATTTGACCCTACACCCCGTCGCTGCTAGCTAGACATCCCGATCACTTACCTAGATAAGAACCCTATAATTGCCAATTCAACACCCAATCATTATTCATATGAGTAGATAGAGTTTTTGTTGTTGCGATTTCTCTAATTTTGTAGATGATAACATAAACTAGATTATAAGCATCTAACCTGTCTTGCCATGAAGCATTCCATTTCTTTCTTTAAATAAACTATAGATAGTTACCCTTATGACCACCCTAAAAAAGAATAAATCACCTTGATTTTGGAACTGTCTTCATTGAATCCAGGAGATGAAATTGCTCCATTCCATCTGTGGTCTCTACAAGTGACACAATCAAAACATAGGTCCAAATGAGCTAAGAGTAGTGACATCCGAGGAATAGAAGTTCATGATCCTCCGTCGCGGTTCTGCACATCTCACAATTCTTTTATTCAATATGGAATTTAATTCGATCTTTAGTTGGCAACCTCCATTGGATAGCCAACCATAGGATGAAAGCATGAGAGGGTAGAATATTAGGGTCCTAAACCATAGAAGTCTACGACAGTTTGTGATGAATCCCAATCAAAAGTCTTTGGTAGGAGGAAGTGTAGAAGTCCTATCTCTGTTCCTGGGTCCAAACAACTCTGTCATCTTTAGTGGAATCAGGTTGATAATCGAGAAGGTTATCCATGATGAGTGAGGCCTGCCTGGTAGAGAAAGCAGGCCAACACCACCAGTTGTCTTGAATTAAAGCACCTACTTTAGTGTGGTAAGGTAACACGACCTTTAACAACTACAATTCTTTGATTTTGTTGAGAACTCCTAGACTATGCCAATTATCTTGCCAAAATAGTATAGACTGACCATTCCCAATAAGGTGCTTAATTGAATTTTGAGCAAACTCCCTAGTGAGTAAAACCTGTTTTAGAGTCCAAGAAATGTAACCATTAGAATTAACAATCCATATAATCTCTCCTTTTAAAAAATATTAGTGAACCCATTGGACCTAAAGACTCTCCTTATCCTTGCATAGTCTCCAAAGCCTTTTAGTCAATAGAGCCTTGGCAATGATTAAGGAGGGTTGGATGCCTAACCCTCCACACTCCTTTGGAAGACAAACATCTGACCACTTAACTTTAAAGGCATTAGTTTTACCAATTGAACCACTTTAAATGAAATTTTTGATAAGCCTATCTATAGTTTTGAGAATTTCTTTAGGAAGGGCAAAATGGGAGCACCAATAAGTGTGAAGGTTAGAGAGAATGGATTTGGCTAGTAGAAACCTTCCACCATAAGATAAAGTTCGATGACACAAACTATGCAGCCTTTGGTATATATAATCTATAAGGGCATTACAATCTGAGTAGCTGAGTTTCTTTGAAGAAACAGGAACACCAAGATATTTAAAAGGTAGGTCCTTCACAAGTATACCTTTTTCAATTACCACTAAGCTAACCTTAGGATTATAATTAGCTGACAAGAAAAACATAAACTTACTAGGGTTAAAGGACAACCTAGAAATTTCTATAAAGTGCTCCAGCGATTTGAATAAGAGATTAATAGAATCATGATTAGACTTATAAAACAACAATAAATCATCAGCAACAGTTAGGTTAAACAGCCCCAGCTTACCACACTTGTAATAAAATCTAAATTCGGGCTCCTTAGAGATGTAGTGACCGGTCATCCTAATGAAAACTTCCATACCTAGGATAAAAAGAAAGGGAGACAAGGGGTCTCCTTGCCTTATATCTTTGCCTGCCTTAAACAACTTGGTAGGTTCACCATTTACAAGCATAGAATAGGCTGTAGTAGTGATGCATATGCTAATCCATTGAATACATTTAGGAGGAAAACCCATAGCCTGAAAACAACTTAGAATGAACTTCCAACTTAAATTGTCATAAGCCTTCATGAAATCAATCTTCAAGGCATAACTCTTGATAGAGGAATGGTTATGATAGTACAGAAAGAGTTCTTGGGCTAGCATGATATTATCGCTAATAGCTCGACCAGGGATAAAGGCACCTTAGCTTAGATTGGCAATAGTAAGTATGATCCCTTTGAGTCTATTTGTCATAATCTTAGACACCACCTTATAAGTGGCATTACAATAAGCAATAGGGCGATAGTCATTCAAGGAGGAAGGATTGGATACCTTAAGAATAAGACAAATATAAGTTTTGTTCAGATCTTTTAAGATCTAACCATTGCTGAAGCATTATGTGACTCCATTAGTAATTAGTCTACCCAATTGGTTCCAAGTCCATTGAAAAAAACTGGAATTAAATCCATTAGGTCCTGGTTCTTTATTAGGGTGAAGACTAAACACAGTTTCCTTGATCTCTGCATCTATAACCTAATTGATTAATTCTTCGGTGTGGTCCCTAGGAAACACATTAGTCAACAGCTCTCTTATATCCTCAGGGAGAGGTTGTACCTACTGCTTCCTGCCATGTAGAGATTAGTAATATCCATAGACAATATCCTTCAACTGGGTAAGATCATAGGTCATCCATTCGTCTACCCTGGGTAAGGCTATCAATCTATTCCTATTTCTCCTAGCCTGAATCATTTTAAATAAGAACTTAAAGTTCCTGTCCCCATCAGATAACTAAAGGGATCTAGATTTTTACTTTAGTTGTGAGTGGTGGACCTCTAGTTTCTCTACATACACTCTCAGCTCCCTAACTTCTCGGGCAAGCAAAAGAGGATCATTAGAGTGTTGGGATAACAACCCTTGAGTTAGAGTCAAAGCTTTCTAAGCCTCATTCTAGGAGGTAGCTTACAAATTGATAAGTTCAGCTTTAATGACCTTCATCTTAGTAACATAAATGAATTTATGAGATCTCCAAACTCTAGTCTACAATCCCTTAAGAATAGCTGTCAAGAATTAAGGGTGGTCCAAAAGAGAATTGAAGAATCTAAAAGGTGTATGACACCGAACCTATAGCTCCATAGTTTGAATAGTAATTGGAGTGTGATCTGAAGTTAGATGGTTACCAAACTCTGCATAGCTGTGAGGATAGGTAGCCAACCAAGTGGAATTAACCAAACATCTCTCCAACTTCTTTTGAGTAAACCTATCACCATCCTATTTATTATTCCAAGTAAAATGATTCCCTAAATAACGCAAATATGCCACTTTCACATCCTTTTATAGCATGTAAATTTCGTTATTTTTATGGTTATAATGACTGGATGACCACCGAATCTCAGAGGCATTGAGATTATAATTAAGATCACCTACAATTGCCCACGCTCAGGTAGTGACGATGGACAAATTGACTAGGTCAGTCCACTATAGCTTCATTTGAAACTTATAGTTAGCTATATAAACCACTGTGAAATAAAAATGGGATTGAGATTAAGCATGGAGAAGTTCACAGTGAAGATATTAATCAGAATAGTTCCAACTAAGTAAACGTAGGAAGATAGATCAAAAGTAACCACAATTCGCTCATTATAATGATCACTGTAATTGTTGAGAACATGCCAATTATTGTCCAAAAATCAGAGGTTTTGTTGAAGATGGTCTAGATTTATTTTAGTTTCCACCAAGCCAACAAAACGGGGATGCTGCTGCCTAATCAAATTGTTAACAACTAACTGCTTATTAGGTTTATTTAAACCCTTAGCATTCCATATAAGAAACTTCATTAGGAAGAAGATTTGGTTTGATGCTTCCTAATCTTCCGACCAGGCTTACCTTTCCTTGTACTCCAAACCTCAGTACCTTCTGTTGGAGAATTAGTGGTAGAGGTAGTCTTGATTGTGTCCATAAAGGGTGAGGAAGTTATAGGAATAGCCATAATCAGTCCAATTATGCCCTGCTCCTTCCTAAGTCTGGGCAGTGCATTAGAGGAGGGGGAAACCAGAATTCCCTACTTGAGAGAACTAGCCAAGTCCACTGGGACTTAATTATTAATATGACTAGGGGAAAGTCTTGCAAAATTGCCTTTAGTAGTATCTTCGTGGCGTAGTACATTAGTGATCTGGGGCTCCTGCTAATTAATAGGAGCAGTGTCTCTAACTTGGGCAACATGAACTGGCTCCTTGGCCAGAGGAATAGAGCAAACATCATCACCTATAGCAACCTATTTAATTGAGAGACTTTCACCATCAATAGTAGGAACAGTGTCTCCAACCTAGTCAACATGAACTTGCTCCCTAGCCAAGGGGTAAGAATAACCATCGTCAACCATATCCACTTGTTTAGCCGAGAAATTTCTCCTTGAATTTCAGTAGGATACTTGGGGGGGTCTTGAGAGCAGTCTCATGCTATTTAGCTTTGGGTCTCCAAATCTTCAGTAAATTCTTACCTAGTTTCCACATGTAAGTAACCTAAACATGAGCCCCCACTTTGTCACCATCATCATTGAGCTTACTGACTGTAATGGACTCGGGGAAAGCTCCTAAAAGTTGCATTTCAATACATATTCAAGCAAAACCAATCCTCTTGATGTTAGCTATGTTTTCATCCAAGGTGAAAGGATTCCTTAGAGAGGTAGCTAAGTAGCTTAACCCATTAGCCGACCAATATTCCAAAGAAATGTTGTGAAAATCCACCCAAATAGGTAAAGAGGTTATAGCTTCCTTGATAAGGGAGAGCCCCAGTCTCCATTTTTTAATCATGATGGGGTTGCCTTGAATGTGCCAAGGACTTTAAACTAACACACGATCAACCATCTAATCAGTGGCAAACTTGAAAAAAAAAAGTTCGTCCTCATTAATGAGGACATTTTCTAAGTCAAGCTTATGACAATGAAGATTTTCCCAATGATGAACTTGAGGATAAGATAGACGTTTTTCCAGAAATTAGCCTACTATAAAGGCTTGCCATTTCTTTGCTCCTAATTGTAGAACCTCCTTAGGAGGATTAACCACTTTTGGTTTATATGTAGATATGAATATGAACTTGCAAAGGAAGAAGAATCACCAACAACCTTGTTCTAAGCAGTTTTACCACCAACAGGGCTAAGAAGACCACATAGAACCCTGACTAGGGAGCTTGATAGGAGCATCAGATAGTTAGGTAAATCCTCCAGGGGCTGTTAAAATAGGAGGAGAGGAGGGAGAAGGGAAGGTTAGAGGGGGTAGAACGGAGGAAGAAAGGGTAGGGGAGGAGAGCAGTAGCAGCAATAGCTAGAGGACAAGGAACCAAGGAAGGAGGAGTGGGAAAGGAAGAGGCAAAATGAAAGGGAGAAGACAGTAGGTTAGGGAATTTTGTAGGCGAGGAGAGGTTTAAAGCAGATGGTTGATGGAGATAAGAGGGGGAAGAGTGAGCCATTTGAGGAAAGGAATTTAAACAGGGCACAGGAAGATGAAGGCGAGCTACTATAAGAGGAAAGGTGAGACAAGAAGAAGGGGACAACTTGATGCAGTGAGAAGGCAGAGCATCTCTCACTTGTTCCACTTTTCCTTCAGGGATTCCCATACAAAAAATTCGTTTCTTCAGCAAACATGTTGAATAATGTGAGATTTTAGTTTTCAAGACTCTAGAGTATTTTGCATTCTATCTTCTCAACTACCCAGTCTTCTTATTCTCTCACCCTTTTTTTTCTTCCTTGCATGGAAGGTTTTTACTTGGTTTGAATGTTGAGTCTAACGAGCTATTGAAGTAGATGAAATGATTAGTATCATATTTCTTATTCATAACTTTCACTTAGGAAGTATCCTACTAGTCTTGTTTCTTTGACCACAAATTTCTAATTCTCAAAGCACCACTTTTGTATCTCTAATTCTATTAGGTCCATTGCCACGTAAGATAGCTATTAAAAATTTGGTTTTTTTTGTAGCCATACATCCATGTATTGTTGTTTTAGTTCTTAAAGCATTTTTTGAGTAATACTTCAATTTTCTTATAAGTTCTACTAGATCTTAAGTGTTTTAGAATTTAGTAATACTATAAATGATTCTTCTTGGTTCTATTGTTGTTGAAGACAACCTTCAAAATGGGTTTAGTTATACAACCTAAAACAACATTATCATAATCATTACTTCCTTAAAAAATTTATATAAAACTTGCTTTGTTGTTCATATCAAGTTTGCAGTAGCATAGACAAGCTTGCCTAAGCAGGAATTAAGATTTGGTTTTGATAGGAGATAAAATGGGGACTGCTGTAAACACAGGGTATGCTTTTCTCTTGGGAGTTTTAGTCTTTGAGTTTAAGATAAGGCCTATAATTCATATAAAAACAATTCTCTTTAATTTGGAAATGTCAAAAGTGCATATTTGTTTTTATTTTACTTCGACAAGGAATGAAAGAAATTGTAATCACCTTGGATACTCCAGAGATCCAAACATTAGAGAAAATAGGGGAAAAGGAAAGATCCACGATAATTCTGATTGGCCTTCAATGTGGCTTAATCAATTTACTATTCATTTCTAATTGAACTTGGTCACGATTGACCATGTGATGCATCCTAAATTGGGCATTCTATATGTCATCAATTCACAAGTTCATGATAGTAGGTCCCGCTAATATCAATAGGAAAAAAAATCAATATTGGCAAAAGACAGTTGCTTTTGTTAACAAAAGTTTTTGATGTCTCCATTTGCTTTATTGACAACCTTCATTCGGTGGCTTTATTTTTTCTTTTAACTTTGCTTCTTATTTTATTAACATTTTTCAAAACCAACTGTTTGATTGTAGGTGTCGTTTTTCGTTTATTCCTTTGTCAAAGCAATGTTTTTCCTTTGTTGTTAAAATTTTTAACGTTGGTAAGCTAAAGTTTAACTATAAATAGGTGAGAGTTACAACAGATGAATTGTAGGGCTATGATAAGTGAAAAACAAAAGAGAAAAAAAATCATATTAAAAAAAAGAGTGTGTTGTGTGAGAGGTATGAGTCTTAAGTTATTTTTTTTAACCAAAATCAAAGTTTGTTATGATTTTAAAGATCTTTTAGTTTGTGTTTTTGGGTTTGGTATTTTCTATTTCATCTTATTATTATTTTGTAGTTGTTACCCCTATTTATTGAGTAAGAAAGATTGATTATTGTACTTATTATTGTAATTTTACTGCTTTGTGATTGGTTTTTTTATATATTATTGTGCATTTTTTATCAAATTATTTTGGGACCCATAATACTCGATAGATTTACACAAAATTATAACAAAATTATTTTTTTCATTCTGCTATGATAATTTTATTATTTTTAATATTCTCTTAACAATTAATATCAAAGCTATCTTTCAGTTAATTGCTGAGTTTAGCTACGGAGGGAAAATTTAATAAAATTACAAGCTTAGATGACACAAATTATCACATATAGAGAAACAAAATGAAAAATCTTTTATTTGTAATGAAGTTGTATCTGCAGGTATTTGTTGTCTAAAAACCTGAAGATAAATATGATGAGAAATGGATTAATGAACATGAATATGTATATGGTTTTATTAGTCAGTTTATTGAGAACAATGTGTACAATCATATTTGTGATGAGATGCATATTAGAATATTGAAAAATAAACTTAAGGAATTATATGCATCATAAACCGGCAACAATAAATAATTTAACTTGACAAAATCTATATAGGTGAAATATAAAGAAGGAAGTTTTGTTACAGATCATTTGAACAAATTTTAAGAGATTGTGGATCAATTGTCAAGTATGGGTGTTAGTTTTGATTAAAAAAAAGTTCTTGCTCTTATAGTATTTGCATTATTGCCTGATTCTTTGGAAACTTTAAAAATTTCGTTGACTAATTCTACTCCTAATAGTGTGGTGATTATAGAGTTAGTTAAAAGTGGTATTCTGAATGAAAAGATGAGACGAAGATCATAAGGTTCTACCTCTTCATAATAAGATATTTTGACTACAACCACTAGGGGGAGAAATCAAAATAGAGGATTAAAAGGCAATCAATAAAAGTTGAGGTAAGTCCAACAAGTATGCTAATGTTAAGTGTCACTACTATCACAAGAAGGAACATATCAAAACATTTTGTAGAAAATTAAAGAGAGATAAGTAGAATGACAAAAAATGTAGTGATGAAAAAGACGATGAGAAAGTAGTCACTACAACTAAACAAGATTCCTTTATCCTTTATGATGTTGATTTTGTCAATTTGGTAAATCAAAAAATCAACTGGGTGATTGATAGTGGTGCTTCTATTCATGTTACAGCTCAAAAGGATTTCTTCATGTCCTACACTCCTTGTGATTTCAAGATTGTTAAGATGGTCAATGGTGGTAACTCTAAAATTGTTAGTGTTGGTGATGTTTAGTTGGAGACTAACATGGTTCTTGAAGAATGTAAAGAATATTCTTGACATAAGGCTTAATTTGATTTCTATTGGCAAACTTGATGAAAAAGAGTATTGCCAGACCTTTTAAAATGGCTGATGGAAGCTAACTAAAGATGCTTTTATAGTAGCTCGAGGTAAGAAATGTTCTACACTTTATTTGGTATAGGCAAAAATCATTAGAAGCATAGTTAATGTCGTAGAGAATGATGATAAAGAGGAGACATGACATAAGGGACTTGTTCATATGAATGAGAAAACTATGTCAATATTGGTCAAAAAGAAGAACTTGGCTAGATTAAGTAACGTGCATTTGAAGAGATGTGCTCACTGTCTAGTAAAAAACAATATAAAGTTTCCTTCAAGAGCTCTACAGATGCAAAGAAGAAACTCGAGGTATTACAGTAAATACATTTTAATGTATATGGTGCATTTAATACTAATTCATTTAGTAGTTCCTATTATTTTGTTACATTTATTGATGAATATCCGAGGAAACTGTGAGTTTATACCCTAAAGCACAAAAACCAGGTTATGGATGTGTTTAAATAGTTTCAAGCCCTAGCTAAGAGAGAACTAGGAAGAAGGTGAAGTGTCTTAAGTTAGATAATAGAGGTGAGTACATTGGAGCACTTGAGAGATATTATAAAGGGCAAGGTATTCGACATAAGACAACTCCACCAAAGACACCTTAGTTGAATGGTGTAGTTGAGATGATAAATATGATAATTATGGAATGGGTTAGATGTTTACTTTCACATGTAAAATTGTTAAAGACACTTTGGGCCGAAGCATTAAATATTATTATACATGTTTTAAATCTTGTAAGTCCTATGGCACCCAAGAGGGGGGGGGGGTGAATTGGGTATTAAAAACTTTTGCAAAAACAATTAAAACTATCAACCTAATTCAATTGGAAAACTAA
>JAOXYD010155516.1:0-10390 GCA_028565735.1 Pinacopodium congolense | reverse complement strand
GGGAAATAAATTTTTGTATGAACTTCTGAATTCTTAGGGAAGTTTTAAAATTCTTGTATGTTGTGTTGTGCTTTAATATCACATGGTTTGTTATCAACAAAAAGAGAGAAATTGTCAAATTAAGGGAGGTTCCACCTTATTTTAATAATAATAAAACATCTTTACTATTAATATTTTTTTGTTTAAGTGTGTTAAATAGGTATGAAAAGGAGTATATATTTGATCAGATTGTTTGGAAACTAAAGTGACGAAGGCTGATACATATTCAGTGCTAGTGCTGAAAGAAGATTGGTCAATTGAATATAGAAAAACAACCTATCGATTGACTGAATCAGAGTACCGGTTGATTGGATTAAGATCAATCAACCGAACATTATAACTAGTTGATCGAATGTACAAAAATAAAAGGTCGATTGACTAAATATGACCTATTAGTCGATTGAACGAACAAGATTATACAGTGAAAAATAAGAAATGGTTATCTTATATAATAGATGGATGTTAAATATTTACCAATTATTAGTTAATCTTAATTAGTAGTATAAATAATTGTTTTAGCATAGAGCAAGAAACACTACAGAGGAGACGAACTTGATAGTGAAATACTTTTATTATTTTGTGTGACTTGAGGAAGTGCAGTGTGTTCATATTATTGGTTTGGTGAGCCATGTTTTTTTTTTTACTTTGCAAGTGAAACTTTAGCTTACCAAATGATTGGTATCTCTTTAAGTTTATTTTTAAGCTTAAAAAAAAAGAGTGCAAAGGTCGTTCTTAATCCTTGAAAAAGAATACAAGTGAAGGTTATCCTTGAGCCATAAAAGGAGGTTGTAATTTGTTACAAGTTTTCATTTATATTGTTTGTTTACTTTTCAATAAGGACAAGCTCAATTCTTCTTATTTGTCTATTTTCATATTTGTTTACTTATCTTCTGCAATTTCTTTTTGTTTTCATTTTTGTGATTTGCATAACATTTTTTAAACCTAATTAACCAATAAATGATACTAAACATCCCCGTAGTTTTCATATATAATCTCTATAAGAATTACCTTACCGTAAACCAATTTGCTGACAAATTATGTAAGGAAAGATTGTCTTATTAGTCTACAATCTCTATACATAATTACAGGGTCAAGAATTGATTCTTTCTTAAGGGCAATAATTGATTCTTTCCTTAACATCCCCCCACAAACCGATTGTTGGAAAAAGATTCAGTTTGTGCTGAAAGAGACAAAAGTTTCGTTCAGGCAAGGCTTTGGTGAAGATATCTATAACTTGGTAACGAGCTGGAAGATGAACTGTAAGAAGATCACCACATTCTACTTTTTCACGAACAAAGTGAAAAATAATTATGATATATTTAGAAAGTTTATGGAACACCGGGTTAGATGTTAAATATGTGGCTAACAAATTGTCACAATACATAAATGGGGATCTTGGTAAAAAAATGCAAAGTTCTCGAAGAAGTTGTTGAATCTGTATAAGTTCAGCAGTGGTAGCAATAAGCCCCTTATATTTAGCCTTTGTGCTCAAATGGGTCACAGAGTGTTATTTAGAAGATGACCAGTTAAGTAAGTTTTCACCAAAGTAAACACAATACCTTATGTAGATTGACATTTTTCTAGATCGCTAGTCAAATTAGTATATGAATAAGCTGTAGGTTCAACACTTAAGGAAGGACAAATGATAAGATCATATTGATAAGTTCCTTTGAGAAAGTATAGAATATGCTTCATATTTGTGTAGTAATCAATAGTAGGAGCATGCATAAATTGACATACTTAATTTATCGCATATGCAATGTCTGGTCTAGTTATACCTGCTTATTGTAAAACTCTAACAATTTGTTTGTACAAGCTATGATCATCTATTTTCACTCTAATTGAAACAAGTTGTGAGCCTAGAGCAGCAAGGGTTGGCATAGGTTTACAACCTTCCATATTCACCTTATATGGAAAATCAAGCACATATTTCAACTAGTTAAGGAAGAGACATCCATCTTTTCATTTGACATCCACCTCGAGAAAATAGTTGAGAGTGCCCAAATCTTTATTATAAAAGGCTATATGCAGTTGACCAATAAATTGAGAAAGAAAGTTATCATCATTGTTTGTAAGAATTATATCATTTACATAGACTAACATGTATGTCAGTAGTTTTTCATATTAGCGTACAAATAAAGAAGTATCAGAACAACATCTTGAAAACCTACACTAAGAAGAAAATATTTTAATTTGTGAAACCAGGCACGTGGGCTTTGTTTGAACCTATAGATTTATTTAAGACTATAGATTATTTTTTTTAGTAAGCATACATGATGAGGCCGAAGTGGATCTTGAAAGCCCAGATGTTGGCTCATATAGACATTTTCTTAAAGATCACCATTTAGAAAGGCATTGTTGACATAAAATTATCATATGGGCCACCCTTTGGAAACTTGATAGACAAAACTAGTCGTATTGTAATGGGTTTGATAACAAGTAAAAAAGTTTCAAAGAAATCAATACAAGGCTTTTAATTAAATCTCTTAGCAATAAGATGTGCTTTATAATGATCAACTTATCCATCAAGCTTTTTTTTAATCTTGAAAACCCATTTTCAACTCATTAGATTTACATCTGTAGGATTTAACACTAATACCTAAGTGTTGATATTATGAAGAGTTTCCATTTCTAAAGCCTTTGCATCTCACCATTCTTTTGTTTGAGTACCTGAACACGTGAAGTGGGCTTAGCATTGTATATAAGATATTTGGTGCCAAGCAAGACTCGCCACTTGAGTCACTTTGTTTAGGCTTTTGTGACCATGAGGTGAATTAAATTTTCAGCAGGACGCAGATTAGAGAGTTGGGAGTAAGAGGCCCATTAAAAAGCTTGCTTATCTTAGATTGAACAATGGATGGCTCATGACTAGTAAGTGATATGTCTATGGAATCAGAAATTTGGTGGGTTAAAGTCTTAATATTTATGAAACTAAGACGTTCGATCGAAGCATTATGTGACACATGGGATGAGTGGTTTACAATAGATGGCTCATTATTTACTATTGGAGGCGTTGTGGTTTGTAGGTCTGAGCTTGGAGCATTAAGAAGAACCTTAAGGGGAGTGAAACCTGAAGAAGAGACACTACTACAAAAGTGTTAAGACTGAAATTAGAGAAAGGAAAAGTAGATTCATAAAAATCCCCATGTCGGGTAATATACATTTGATTTGAATTCAAATGAAAGCATTGATAACATTTATGTTTACTACTATATCCCATAAACAGGCAAGGTTTTAAACAAAAGTCTAATTTAAAATGATTGTAGGGTCAAAGGAATGGAAAACACAGACACCTAAAGGTTTTAAAAAATTTATAATCTAGAACTTTGTTATAAAATTTATTGATAAGGTGATTTGAAATTGAGAATTAGTGTTATGGTACGATTAATTAATATACTGTTATAGCAAATTCATGTTTCCTAAATTTAAGAGATAGCGAAATATGGGTAAGGAGTGCTAGACCATTAGAAATAATATCTTTGTGTCTTCTTTTAGGAGTTCCATTTGCTCATGTGTGTGAGGGTAAGGATGTTGATGAATGATTCCCAGATTATTGAAGAAAGAAGTGAGCGAATAACAATCCCCCCCACCCAATAAATTGTTTGGTCACATTTAATTTTGGAATTAAATTGTCATTCAATTGTGATGTTAAAGTGAAGGAAAAATCAAAGACCTAACCCTTAGTAGAAAGAAAATAAACCCAAATAAATTTTGTATAATCATTTAAAAATCGAATAAAATAGTACTTATTATTAAAAAAAAGCTATAAGACTAGGATCCTAGACGTCATTATAAATAAACTCAAAAGGGGTAGATACGGACTTATGAGAACTAGGCAAATAATGCTTATGAATTTTACCTAATTGACAAGGACTACAAAATGGACAAGTTTTACTAGAATCTAATGGAAGAGCAAAACTAGAGACCAATTTCCTCATAATCTTCTTGTTTGGATGCCTAAGCTTGTTGTGCCAATCAAGTAAGGAAGTTCTTTCACTAAGAAGGGCCATGGGATATTGTTTTGGAGTGGTAAGGCTTTGGCCATCCAATTTGTACAGCACTTGTTCAAGCATCCCCCTAAAAAGAATCCTACACTACAAATCCTTAATAAGACAACCACAAGGGTTAAAAAACACAGCCAACTTATTATCAAAAATAAATTTATACAAGTTAAGAAAATTTTTGGTAATGATAGGAACATGTAGAACATCCTTTAAAATTAACTTTCCATATGACGAAGGAATAAAACTTGTGCCAGTATTAGAGATAGATAAAAGCTCACCATTTCTAACTTGCAATTTATCCTCACCGTTATAAGTAGAATGGCCTGAAAGGTTGTTCAAATTATGAGTAATGTATGTTGAGGCTCCATAAATAAACATGCTAAGATGGATTATACTCATGAGAGTGTTGATTAACTCTGGGCAAAAATTAATTGAAATTAGGTGGTGGCTAATTACCCATGAGATTGTTGGATAACTTTGGACAAAAATTGATTGAAATTAGGTGGTGACTAATTAAACGTAACTAGTGGTGACCCCATGAATGCCGAAATTATATTTTGTTGATTTGCGATAAAAGCTTTATTGAACCTTTGCCAATATTTGATTACTGAATGCCCCTTTTGTCACATATTTGAAACTTTATATCTCTAATGCGACTTTGATTATTTGCTTAATTACCTCTACCGTGATTTCCTTGGTTCAAAGAATTACCACGACCTTGATTAAGTTGTCTCTGTGCATTATTAGTTGAGTGAACTTAAAAGTGTTCATTTGAGATTTGTTGTTTAGTTTCTTCATCTATTAGCAAGCCTATCACTGTATCAACACTCATTGACATATTAGCAATCTATACCATTATTGCAGTACCAACAGAAGCATACTTGGCATCTAAACTATTCACCACAAGCATGATTAATTCACTTTCATAAATTACGACACATGCAGACGCTAATTGAATGACAGTTGCTTTCTTTTAATTCACATATTCTAGGCAATCTGGAGCACCTTGTTAAAGTGAAGCAAGTTGATAGTGAAGAGACAAGACTCTTGAGTTACTTCAAGGTTTGAAAACATTTTCAAGTTTCACACATGCTTGACAAGTGGTTTTAACATCGACAAGATGATTTACAACTATGATAAAGAGCGTTCCTTTTAGCCAAAATAACATTAACTTATCTTGGCAATTCTATATTGTGTAGTTGGGATTTTGAATAGTTTTGACTCCATTTGCAATGTTTTTCTCCACGAATCTGAATGGCTCGATATTATCATGATCAAGATATTTTTCTAAATCAAATGCTTCAAGGGCATCTTTGATAAACAACGACCAATTTAAATAATTGTCTCCATCGAGTTTGATTGGAAGCATAGGAAGTGTTATATTGAGGTTTCATGTAGGGTGGCTTCCGGTGACAACTTGCAGTATTATTAAATTCGCACTATCACTAATAGAAGAATTATGTGTTTGAATAGGTGTAAAAGAAACTATAGCTATTGTTTTAATATGAGAAATGAAAGAGCAATAATAGAGGATGAGCTGGGGATCAAAATGTTAGTTCCTTAGCTCTGATACCATAAACGAGAATGGAGTTTTTAAAATCAACTTCTCTTACACAACTTGTGGTAAGGTAGGTTTTGTATATATTCTCTACAAGGATTTCGTTACACTAAATCAATGTGTTAACAAATTATACAAGAAAAAATTGTCATAATACTTTACAATCTCTACGCATAATTTTTTTAAAATAAAAATAAATTAAATTAAAAGCCTAAAATGTAAATAACCAGAACAAAGAGTCTATGCATAGACCAAACTAATGCAATGTAAACAACCAACAACAGAGAAACCCAAGACAGCCCATAGCTCAAAGAATCTCTAAACCATAATAGACTAGCAATCGACTAACCACACCACAGGGCAAACAAAAAGCCCCCAATGACCCTAAACACTGAACAAAATAGTAGGGGACACAATAAGAAAAACGTAACACACACTGCACATGCAACTAAATCCTCCTTAACATTCTAAAAATAGTAAGAGTGGAGGGACAACCGACCTTCTCCACAGTAGAAAACACAGCAGAAAACACAAACACACAGAAAACCAAGCTGCACGAATCATTAGGAATAAAGAGCAAGCTTAATAGTCAGGGAAAACCTCTTGAACCTCATACCAGTTACTGAAATTTCTAGCCATAAGCAAAAGTTAGAACTTCCAGGCCACCTGCACTCTATAAGAAAGAGATATGGGATCCATCCTATGAGACATAATCTCCCTAGTCCAGTGAATGGAACCAGGGATAAAATCAGTATTTGAAGTTGCCAAGTCCTTAAAAATTCAAGTATTACGCTTCCTCCAAACACACTAGATACAGCAATAGAAAGCTACACCCAAAGTTGCTTTATTTGTATCTATCCAACCCCAAAAATTAACTAGCTAGTTAAGAGTATCAGATGAACTAAAAATGGAGCCATCCACTTAGAATAGAGTGAGTACTGCACACCATAAATCACTGGTATAAAAGCAATCAAAGAACAAGTGGGACACTGACTCTGCTGCCTAGAGACATAAGCAACATCTCTTTTGCTGCTCTAGTATCCAATATAGTTAAATGATTCCTGCAAGCTAGCCAAACAATAAATGACACCTTAGGGGGATTAAATTTATTCCAGACTAAAACATGCCAAGGCACAATAGGAGAATCCCCAGTAAAAAAAATTCTTATAAGAGCTGTTGGAGAAAAGACCTAATGCTACAAGCATCCACCTCACCTGATCCTCACATCGCTGGTTAGGACTATAATTAGGAAAATTATTCCGCATAAGATTAAACCCTTTCAAAGAGCAATGCCATTATTTATTCTGGATACACATATTAACCCTCACATTTGAAGGTAGGTGATTTTTTAGTTGAAACAGCTGAGGAATGAGGTACAGAGGGCCTAAGTTTGTCCAATTGTAATACCAAACGGATGTTCCCAACCCATTGCCAATATGAGACTTAAAAAGATGATGACATAAAGGTATAATCTTATGCATCTGTAGGAAACTCCAAGAGCAGTTAGTTTTTATATTGTAGGGCCAGAAACTATTACCTTTAATGTAGAAGGTATGTATCCATTTCACCCACAAAGCCTCCTTAGCGACCAGCATCCACCATATACACTTGATAATGCTAGTTGTGTTAGTAACAGATAAGGGAATCAATCTAAGTCCACTTTGAGACTTCGATTGCGCGATATCAATCCATTTCACCTCAGAGCCCCCATCTTTAGTAGTTTTCTCCTACTATAAGAAGTTCCTCATCATCCTCTTAATAACCTTAATAATCCTCTTAGGGAGGAGCAGATTGGCAATCCAATAGACTTACATGCTGCTTAAAATAGATTTGATCAATTGCAATTGGCCCGTAAAGGATAAAAATCTGTTTATCTAACAATCCATATGATTGAGCAACTTATCCACTAAAGCATGACAGTCTGCATAGGTATGTTTTTGAGAGATCACAGGCAATCCCAGGTATTTGAAGGAAAGATCACCAATACAAATACTAGTTTGAGACACAAAGGAGGCTGTTAAATGACCAACATAATCTGAGAAAAGGAGACTACTTTTTTATTTGTTTAACTTGAGGCCTGAGATAGCAGAGAAACACTACATATAACCTATAATAGTCTGAACTAAATTATAAGTAGCACCATAGAAAATCAGCATGTCATCAGCAAAAAATAAGCTATGAATCCTTAGCTTCTGACATTTACAATGATGCTTGAATTGAGGATTGGCTGCAATCTTCACATTCAACAGTCTGGTGAGCACTTCCATACAAAGAGTAAAGAGATAAGGAGAAAGAGGATCTCCTTGTCTCAATCCTCATCTACCTTTGAAGATCTTGGTGAGCTTTTCGTTAACTAACACACTAAAAGAGATAGTAGTAATACATTCCACAATCCAACTAATAAACTTAGAAGGAAAGTCAAACTAATAAAGGACATTCCTAAGGAAAGACCAATCCATTATATCATAAGCTTTATGGAGGTCCATTTTGAAAGCACACTCCCTAGCTTTCCTTTTCTTCTTATACGAGCCAAAAATTTCTTAAGCAAGAAACACATTGTCCCCTATATAACGACCCGGTCTGAAAGCAGCTTGGTTATTACTAACAAGACCACCGAGAACCCTTTTCAACTGTTGGGCTATAAGTTTAGAAATAATCTTGTAAATAGTGTTGCAACACAAAATCTGTCAAAAATTTGAGAAGGATGAAGGATTATCCACCTTGGGAATGAGGACTATGTGAGAACTATTAAAACTACGAAATAAGCAACCACCAACAAAGAATTCTTAAATAGCTTTAATAACATAATCCCTTAGTTAATGCCAGGACTTATAGAAAAATAGTTCATTGAAACCATCAGGCCCAGGAGCTTTTTCAGTAGCTAAAGACTGAATAGTCATAGTGATTTCCTCACTAGTAACCCTTGCAGTGAGCAAATTAGCTTCTGGTGCCTAAATATGAGTACAATAAGGGCTATTTAAAAGGTGGTTAGTAGGAAGGCATGGAAACTTTGAGCCTAAAAGGTCTTGAAAGTACTGAAGAGCTTCATCTTGAAGGATTTGCTGCCCCTGAATAATTTACCCGTTAGGACCAGTAATAGACCTGATCTTATTCACATTCCTTCTATGTAAAAGATGCTTAAAGAAAAAACCAGAATTTGCATCTCCTTCCTAAATCCATTAGACCCTAGATTTCTGACTCAAAATTAAGAAATGGGAACACATGGTTGAGTTGAGATTTCTAAGAGCTGCTTCTTCATCAATTTGACTTTAAAGATTAGTAGGATCTCGATGGAGACACTCTTGGATACTTTCCAAATTCTTCCTGGCAAGGCAGTTTCTCCCTACCAACGTCTCCTTGAAAAGAGCCTTCATTTCCCACTTAATAGTAGATAACATGGAATGGAGCTTGAACTGGACATACCCATTTGAAGCCTTCGAAATCCCATTTTGAATAGGATCCTTAAATCCCTCCACTACACAGAGATGGTTATAGAATCAGAAGGGAGCTTTAATAAGGTGTTGCCTGTCCAGAGGCGAAACAACAATAGGGCTGTGGTTCGAGACCAACGACTAGGCAAATTTGGCTAAACTATTCAAGAAAACATCCAACTAGTTGCTGTTGGTTATAGCTCTATCCAATTTTCTCCTAACCATATTCCCTCCCTACCTGTTAGATTAAGTGAAAAGATTACCAGAAAAAGCCAAATTAGTAAGCCTGATCCTGTGCATACTAGTTTGGAAGTCACTACAAAAGGTTCTAGAGCTTGTCCCTCCAGTCCTCAAACTATCTGTTTCATTAGCTGCCAAAGTATAATTAAAATCAGTTACAAGCAGGTAGGTTAAACTAATACCAATATCCAGGTGCTAAAGATCCTGCCATAAAACAGATCTCTGGAAGCCAAATTTAGAAGCATATATCACTGAGAGGTTGAACATAATCTCTCTAGGTATGAAGCACAAAACTAAATGAACCATTTGGTCTATCACTTTAAGGGAAGAGATGTGAAAGACCCTAGGATTAAAAGCGACGATGACCCTACCATTATAATGAGCCTCAAGATTAGAAATAATGTTATAACCTTTCTTGATAAACCACAAACCGTTATTAGGCATATATTTAAGCTTAGTTTCAAAAAGCCCCACCAATGAAGGATTGAATGAAGTTAGTTAATTAGCCACCCCCATTTGTTAAATGGGATTATTTAAACCCCTAACATTATGAAAAACTAACGACATGGTTAAGAGGAAACCTTAATCCTAGCCAAGTGACTGGACTTTTTGCGGAAAGTGGTACTAGGTCCTTTAGGAAAAGAGTCTTGACCTTGTTTTAGGTTCTTTGTCTCCATACACCCAACAATTCCAAGAGTAGATTGTTTAGATTGTTTTATTTCCCTCCCTTCTGAAATCAAACCTTTAGGATAATTAAAAAGTGGAAGCTCCACACCCCAGCTAACCTCTTTAGGCTCTTGGGGAACTTGCGAAATCCCCTATAAAATAGACTAAGCAAGTGGAGCAACCACTTGAGCACCCAAATCTGGAGACAATGCCGGATGGGCCACCTGCTTCAAATATGTTCCTAGTCTCTTATCATGTCCTAGTAATTCCTTAGAAGTATTCCACAACCCTAACGTCATGTCTTGAGGAGGTCTAACTCTCCTCTTTGGAACTGAGGAAGGGTAGATTTCAACTTCCATGATGTCCATTGATAGCTCAGGTAAGCAGTCCAAAGCTTGAAAGGGGGTGATGACATGACACTTCTGTCATATGGATTGCCACGTCAACATAAA
>JAOXYD010155505.1:0-10391 GCA_028565735.1 Pinacopodium congolense | reverse complement strand
CCTTGGATTTTCCTAAATAATTGTAATCCAATCAACCTAGTAGTTAAGTAATTAATTCCCTGTGGGATCGACACTCGAAGTTTTAAATTTTACTCCACTTTATTACTTTTGCGATAGGTGCACTTGCCTAAAAAGTACGTTAGTTTAAAAGTATAAAAAAAATCATTTCAAACACGCGTTAATTTTAAAATTACCTAACCAAAGCAACAATACATTACACATGATCTCGAAGGGCAATGACCAATTTGGTGAAGCCAGGATAGGGGCTATTATGAGTGACTTCTTTAACCTAGCAAAATCATGTAAACAACTAAAATCAAACTCAATAGGCATATCTTTAACTAACAAATGAGTGAAGGGTATAGCAATGAGAGAAAAATCCTTTATAAATCGTCGGTAGAACCTTGCATGTCCAAGGAATGTTTAGATGCCCTTGATGTTGGTGGGAGATAAGAGCTTCTCAATCATCTCGGTCTTGGCTCAATCTACTTCAATCATTTTTGTAAGATCTTATGACCCAAAACAACTCCTTCTTAGATCATGAAATGACAATTCTCCCAATTCAAAACTAAATGGGAATCCTCACATCTTTGAAACAATCTAGCTAAATTAAACAAACAGTGGTTAAAAGAGTCTCCAAAAATAGAAAAGTCATCCATAAATACCTTCTTGATATCTTCATTCATGTCTGCAAAGATGGCCATCATGCACCTTTAGAATGTCGTATATGCATTGCAAAGACCAAAGGGCATCCTTCTATAAGAAAAAGTCTCATAAGGGCAAGTGAAGGTAGTCTTCTCTTAGTCCTTTGGGTAGATGAAAATTTTGTTGTACCCTAAATACCCATCAATGAAGCAATAAAAAGCATATCTTGCTACCTTTTCATTCATTTAGTCTACGAAAGGTATACTTAAAGTAGGAAGGTAAGCGCTTCATTTCTAGTGTAGGTGGCTTAAAAATAAAGGGTGACGTGAATGCATCTATTCTCTCTAACTTTTCTTACTCAACCTCCTCACATAACTATTATTAGTTTATACTATTATCCCTTTGCACTTTAATAACTTCCTTAACTCGTTGTTCATCCTCCTTCAATATTCATCCACCATATCAATCTTCATATAAACATTACCTTCCACTAGCTTCTACAAAGATTTAGTCATATTAAACTCAACCTTCTCCTCACCAATTCTCAATACAAACTTTAATTCATGCACATTAAATAATGCCATACCAATATTCATAAAGAGCTTACCCAAAATCAACGGACAATTCTTGAAAATCTAGCACAATAAAATCAATATGAATTATAAACTTATCCAAATTTACTATAACATATTCTACCACCCCATATGGTGATTTGATGGATTGATCCACGTGTTGGATGAATATCGATATTGGTTTGACGTCTCCTATCCCTAATTTTTTGAAAATTGATAAAGGAATCAAGTTAATATCTGCACCTAAATCACATAAACATTTGGAAAATTAAAAATCACAAACAACACAAGATATAGTAAAACTCCCTTGATCTTGTAGTTTAAAAGGCATATGGCTTAAGATGATCTAACTACAATTCAAAGTTACCATTTGGTTGCCTTTTCAAGTGTGTTTGTCAGTTAATATATCCTTGAGAAACTTGACATACCCAGGCATACGGTCTAGTGTTTCCAACAAAGAAAATTTGATTTGGAATTTCTTCAATTTCTCTAAACATTTAGAGAATTGAGTAACCACTTAATGTTGGTTTACCCTTTGTGGATATGGAATTTTAGGCTTGTAGGGTGGTGGGGGAATGTATGACTTTTCCTCTTCATTCTCTTCTATCTTCTCTTTGCCTTTGTCTTTCACTTGGTTCTCCTTTTTAACACTTGACTCTTCCCATTGTTTGCCACTCCTCAGTATAATTGCCTTTAGTTGTTCCCTTAAATTAGTTTTGATGTTTCTTGGTAGGCTCCCTGCACTCCTAGATGATAAAGCATTAGCAATTTTCCCTACTTGAAACTCCAAGTTGTGTATGGATAATGCATAGTTCTTCAAAATTTGGTCAATTTAGCTTCCATCCTCTTCTAACTATCCTCTTGTTTTACAAACTTGGAGCCCATGACATCCATCAACTTTTCCATTTTGTTTTCCAAAGATCCAAGTCGATTTTGAGGTCATTATGCTCTTATTTTGCCACCCATATTGTTAGTTGCATTCCAAGAAAAATTTAGGTGGTTTTTCCCCTCGAGATTATAAGTGTTGGAATAAGGATTATTTCCTCTTTGCTATCCTCCAAGATAATTCACTTGGTTAACCCTATTAGTCTCTATCATAAAGCAATCCTCAGTGGCATGGCTATCTGAGCTATATAATTCACATTTGAGTTGCATTGCCTTCACTGAAGATGAGAAAGCTTCTTGCATGTTACTTAATTGCTTAGTGGGAGCCGAGATTTGTGCCTCAAAGGTTGTCACCAAGTCAATTGGAATCATACCTTCTATCTTTGTGAACCCTTCCCTACCTCTCTCATTTAACCATAGGCAACTGTTATTTGCCATCTCCTTCAAAGGATTATAGGCTACATCAATTGTTTTTCTCATAAGAAAACTTCCAGCTGCTGCATCTATGGTTCGTCTTGTACCTTAAGTCACTCCATTGTAAAAAGTTTGTAAGAGGAACTCCTTTAGAAACTTATAGTGGGGACAACTCCTTTGTAACTCTTTGAAATGCTCCCATGCCTCATATGAGGACTCTCCATCACTTTGGTGGAAATTTGTGATCTCCTTGATGATCTTTGCTATCTTGGTTAAGGGGAAATACTTAGCAAAGAAGGCTTAATCTTGGGGTTGAGAGAATTTAATTGTGCATTAGCTCTATCCTTCATAGTGAAAGGAAATAATCTCATCTTAGCCACATCCTATAAAAATCCATTGCACCTAAAAGTTTCACAAATCTCTAAGAAATTTGCTAGATGTGCATTGGGATCCTCATTTATCAAACCATAAAACTGCCCACTAGATTGGAGTATGTTTAGCAAAGGGGCGTTGATCCAAAGTTATGTGCTTGAACTGGAGGCCTTGTGATCCCTTGTTGGTTAGCGTTAAACCACGACCTCATGAAATCCATAAGTGTCCCTTGACCTCCTCCCTGTTCACCTTCTTCCACCATATTTGTTTGAATCTCTTATTAGTGCTTAAGTCCTCTTAACTCTCTTTCATGGCTTATAATATCTGAAAACTCTTCTTCATTAGCTCGGTGGACCTTCTAGTTCTCCTTATGTTCATAAACCTAAAAATACACAAGGAAAAGTATATAAAACCTTTAAATCAAAATCACCCAAACTAAATAAGATGCTAAAATAGCAATCCCCGGCAACAATGCCAAAAACTTGTAAGTCGCTAAGCTACCTACTAAATTCTTTATGCTAACTCCGCAAGTACACGGGTTATGACTTGTAGTATAAATAAATATTATCCCATAAGGATTGTATTTAATCACCATATAATTCAGGTTAAACTTTCTTTAGGGAATAATTTTGAGTGATAAAAAAACTGGAAAATAAACTAAAATTAAACAAACTAACAATGAACACTCAATAGGACAAAGTGCAGGAATTTCATTACTAATGTTTAAGATTAAGAGTTACCTCTATCCCTATTTAACTTCCCTCTTATCTTATTGATTCTATTACGCTTGACCCAAGATTTTATAAAGTTTAATTACCATCTCTCAAGGTGTAATTATTTGTCCCTATTTGAAACAAGATATAATTAATCATGCTATCTCTTGACTTACACAACCTTTCATAACCATTTAACTAGATATGAAGTAATCTTATAGATAATTAATCAAATAGTTAAGATCTCTCTTCAAGTACTTGATAACTTAAATGTTTACAGGTCTATTGGGAGCCAACTGTCATTGTACAACCTAACACAAATGTCTAAGCTCACTCTCTCGATTTATTATAAGGTATATGTATAATAAACATCACAAGCATCCATTCATTGAATTAATATGAAAAAATTTCACAAAATAGTTCAAGTGTAACTCCTACAAATATTTCAGCCACTCATAACAATAATAAATCCAACACCCAACATATTTTTCATAAAAAAGGTAGAATGGATAGAAAAGAATAAGCTAGAAAAACTTATAACTCTTCTCTTCACTCCCTTTATATTGGAAAAATTAGTAACTTGGTGATTCTTGATGTTTTCCAAGATTGATGGAGTTGCCTCTTTTGGGTGCCACCAAAACCCTCCTCCTTTTCCTATTTTAGAAGTTGGTTGATGATTATTGATGGCTTTAGGGTTTTGAGCCCTTATATATGTCAAAAGGAGGGTTACAACTCTTAAAATCCCGTGTTTTACTCATCCAAATGTTAGCTCTACCATCACAATTGTGCTTGTGCATGAGAGTGATAGAAAGTTGTCATCCAACGAATGTCAAGATCGTGCACAAGCACAATTGTGTATTGCACTTTGATAGCTCTCTACATCCTCTACTCTTTTGGCCATAACTCCCTCTCCGAGACTTTGATTGACTTGAAATTTTAACTACAAGCTCATCACATGTTGATCATACTCCCTACCAAATTTCAAGGAAATATAAGCTCTAAATTATGCCTTATTACTTAACCAAGTCACATATGCCACATCCAATGCTAAAATTCTGCTACCTGTAAAATCAACCATCAAAGTGCATCAATCCATTCCAAAAATAAGCTCAAAATTTACATTCAAACACTAAAAAATATGAAGAAATAATTAAACATATAAAAGACAATAAAAGATGCAAATGATCAAATAAACAAAGGTTGAACCACACAAACAACACTTAAAACACATGAAAAAAACCTAGAAACATAACCTAAAAACACACTTATCAATATGTAATTAAAAAATATATGATCCATGTTTTTCAAAGCTTGGTTACAAAAATTGTAGGATGAGTTCCCAAATTGATGGAAAAATAGCTTTCTAGGGTGATAAGTTTCCTAAGAACAACTAGCCAAGTGATAAAACTAACTTTGGGTAGTCCTTTGGAACACTAGAATAGCTTCACCTTAGGCATTTGAGGAACAAGAGATTTGAATAAGGCACAATGACTCTTATTGACAAATAGGTCTGAAGGATAAAGGTTACAAACAATTTTATCCTCTCTGTTATAGTTTAGAAAGTAATGAGGAAGATTGTCAACCATAATAGAGGCCCTTAGAATAGAGACACTACAAGAGTTATTTGAAATGAGGAAGTTCATCTTGGCATTTAGAGCAAAAAAGCTTCTCAAATGTTATGTAAAATGGACATAACAAAGAGGGTAGATACTCGACCAATTATAAAACCAAATGTCACTCCCCATACCTTTGCCAATCTTATGAATGATCTCTTTATAGATATGATGTCATATTCTGGGAATTTCAATTATAGTTTAGAATAAATTGCTCTTAGGGAAATCTTTCATATACTCCTATAAGGAAATAAGAGTGGGTCCATCTTAGATTCCCTTTGTCCATAACAAGCTTCCATATTGTCTTAGCTAAAGAAACTTTATTGGCTATAGGAACAGTTACAATGCCAAACCCACTTTAATCTTTGGATTTAAAAACCTCCCTCCAAGTCACTTTAAATATGGTTTTCTTATTTGTATCAGAAGGACAAAGGAATCTACTAAGCATTCTATCAATGGTTTTGGTGATCCTTTTAGGCAGAGCTAGTTGACTTATCTAGTGAGGATTGAAACAACAGGCTTTACTTTCCTGTATATGGTAGGCTTTTATTATACCAACAATTGATTCTTTTTTCAATCCTCTTGATGAGCTTACCACAGTTCCTAAAAGTGAGCTTCCTTATTATTATAAGAACACTAAAGTAGACAAATGGAAGAGGGTTATGAGTGATAAGATTGAAATTTATTAAATTTTCATATGCTTTTTAAAGTTATTTCAATCTTGTTTTATTGTTTAAATATTGAGTTTGTATTATATTGTGTTTAATGATAGATTTATTGACATAGCACAAATTTTGAGTCAAAGTATCGAAAAATTAAATCAATTGGAGCAAAATTCAAAGATTGTAGTAATTTGAAAAAAAAAATCAATAAAGTGTTTGAAGCTCACCATTTTAATTAATTAAAATGGTGAGCATAAGGGGATGAGCTAAAAGCGGCATTCAGGAAACAAGAGAGGGGCTGCACAATTAATTTGGAATTAAGCACGAATCCCTATATATAAAAGCAGAGACAAGAAGGAGAGTTGACGGTCTTGACTTGGTGGTCTGGTGGTTGTCTCAAAGAGTGAGGAGAAGTGAGAGCTGACTTGCTTGGTGAGTGGGGACGACTGAAGCTGTTGGAGGATGGGTGAGGAGTGTGGCTTGGAGTCTTCAACTTGGGCAACAGCTGTCTTAGCTTAGAAGGCTTGCTGGAGTAGGTGGCTAGCTGCTTGGGAATCTTGGGAGGCAATCGGGTTTGGAATTAATTTGGCAATTAAGGGCCTAGGAGTGCTTGGAAGAGGTAAACATGTGGAGGGCGGCTGTCTTGGACTAAAATGGGCAGGCGGCTGAGTGAGGAGACAAGGACAAGAGCTGTTGGGAAGCTAGCGCTTGTGTTAATTGTTATTTCTTGTGTTGTCTTGCTTTTGTTTTTGTTATTCATATATCATCTTTGATCTCTGTTTGTTTCTATTTCATAGCTTTTTCAAGTAATGACTTATTTTTAGCATTCTTTTTATTCTGATCCTTCTTACATTAATTCTTATATTGATGATGCTTTTGAGGTTGCTAATCTTTTAAGGTTGGAATAACAAGTAACAAAGCTCAAATTTTAGTTGCTCAAGTTGCAATATATATCATCCAGACTATGTGATTTTTGTTCATTGTCAGGCCATTCTAGTGGCATATGTCCTTCCTTGCAGGATAAGCAGTAGTTTTATGGATTTGGCAGTTTTTAATAGTTCCAACAAGACTGGTATGATCCTTACACTCTAAGTTACCATTCAGAGTGGGAGGATTAACCTTATTTTTCAAATGGGAGTCACCAACATGAATTAAATTCTCTACTGCCATGCTATCAAGATCATCCATATGCCTCACCTACACCTCTAACTCCAACATCGCCTTCACAAGTTGACGGGATATTGTTGGAGGCGATCATAGAGAGTTTTGCTACAAACATTCTTCACTTCCAGCAGGAAACGAGGAGTGACTTGAAGGTATGTGATTTTTGTTCATTTTCAGGCCATTTTAGTGACCTATGTCCTTCCTTATAGGATAAGCAGTAGTTTTATGAATTTGGCACTTTCCAAGACGTCGTGGCTCATAAGGGCTACTATGATTTGCTACTGAAGTTAAAGTTGATGTACGGGAAAGTAGTCCTTATCACGGTGCTTAATGATATTGAGGTTATCTCGAGCCCTTGCAATAATAAAAGATAGGTCTGACTCCACATGATCGTCATGAGTGTGATCCAGCTGGTGAATGTACATCTCACCAACATTCGAGATGCCTGCAAGTGTAGATAATAAAGCACAAGTAACATGAATACGGGCACCACATACCATAGTATGGATATTTAAGAAATTGTCAGTTTCTTTCTCTTGGATTTTGGCATAGAATTCTTGAACCAAGATAGGATTTTGGCACCTGAAACGTCAAACTCTTCATCTAAATAAGGTGCTAAAGAGTGCTTCATGATGAACTGAATGGTCAGCCCAGTATCGTACCATTATGCATTTTTGCGAGATGTAAAATGTGATTCGTCAAATGCAAGAACCCAAAGTACCAGAAAATTGTCTAAGGGGCATATTGAACCTAAATAAACAAAAAAAAAAAGTGGAAATAAAGGCCAAATTCATCCTAAATTATGAAATGACCAAAATGTACCTAGTTGAAAAATTCCTAACTTTTCGACATAAACAAAAATGGTATAAAATTGATATGGATAGATAGACAATGATCAATAGATTCCAAATATATCAAAATTATAATAAGACAGTGCCTAAATTGATGGGAAATTTAAAAAATACAGAGGTATATGAATAGTACCTCCGAAGCTCAAATCGAGATTTTGATAAAATCTGGAGGTTTTTAGTGCAAATTGATGCCTAATAAAGCTAGGAATTTCACACAAAACAAGCCCAAGAACATAAAAAATGGTGGAGAAATGAGCAATAAATGAGAGATTTTAGGGTTAACGTTCACATAGGAGAAGAAAGGGAGAGGGATGTGTCTACGCCTTACATGCGGACTAAAATGACTTCAGAGAGTAAAACGTGACTTTGAACCCATATTTTGGTAACACTGTTTTACTATTTGTTAGTAGTTAAACTTGGCAATTTTGGCCCAAATTTCTCTCTAAATGTTTCCCCATTTAATCCTAACACTAAATACAATATTCTAGACTCATTTTACTCCAAATTAAACATTGAAAACATTAAAATTGATAAAAAGGGATTAAAATTTAAAAACTTTTAAAACTAAAATAAGAAAAGAAAAGATAGATAAAAGAAAACAAAACACACATTTGAAACACACTAAAAGGAACTTAAAAAGTTACTAAAATTAATCCTAAAATAATTAAATAAAAAACTGAAAATTAAAAAGAAAAACTAAAAGTCTAAGAAAACTTTTAAGAAATCACTTAAAGCACTTAAAGAAAGTAAAATAAAAGGGCTTAAACAAATCAAAAGAGGACTTGAAAATAAAGGAAACTTAATCAAAAAGAAACTAAAAAAAAGGACACACTTAAAGACCTAAATAATATGAAATCAAAATCAAAATAAATAAAAAACTACCTATTGGGGTCAGAAAGAAAACGAGTAGTAGCGGGTTCCGCAACCCTATCAGATAAATATAACTTAGCCCTATTTCTATTGACTTTAAAAGATGTTTGGCCATTTGAACAATGGTACCATATGGATAGACTTTAAGCATATCATAAGAGTCGGTCTATCGAGAACACAATTTTCTAGGAAAGAATTTTAAATGAGAATTATAGACCAGAACCTTATCACCAACTTTAAACTTACGACGAATAATGTGTGTATCATTTCATTGTTTGGTCCATTCCTTATAAATTTTGACATTCTCATAGGCATTAAAGCGAAACTCATCATGTTCATTCAATTGCAATAACCTCTGTTCGCCCACTTACCTTGAGTTGAAATTTAAGAAATTTATTTCCTAAAATGCCTTATGCTCTAACTCCACAGGTAAATGACATGATTTACCATGTATCAAGGTAGTGGGTGTCTTAAAAGCAGTGCGATATACCCAAAGTGCATCATCAAATTTCATAGACCAATCCTTTATAAAAGTATTAACAGTCTTTTTGAGAATTTGTTTAATTTCTCGATTTGAAATTATCACATGACCGCTAGTTTTTGGATGATAGGATATGGAAACTTTATTGGAAACACCATATTTAAATAGGAGGGTATCAAATTATTTATTGCAAAAGTGTGAACCCCCATCACTAATTATAGCTCTAGGTGTTCTAAAACTTGTAAAAATGTTTCTTTTAAGGAACTTCACCATCCCTCTGGCATCATTAGTGGGTAAGGATATTGCTTCCACCCATTTTCTTACATAATCGATTGCCACTAAGATATATTGGTTAGCAAATGACTCAAGGAATGGACCCAAAAAGTCTATGCCCCAAATATCGAAAATCTCACAGACTAAAATATTAGTCAAAGGCATATCATGTTTCCATAAGATGTTAACAGTTCTTTGTCATCTATCTCATGACTTAACAAATTCAAATGCATCCTTAAATAATGATGACCAATAGAATATGGATTCGAGAACTTTATGTCCAGTTCTATTTAGCTTGAAGTGTCCTCCAACTTCCTTAGAATGGCAGTGCATCAAAATAGAAGGCACTTCACTGAAAGGTACCCATCTTCTTATTATGCCATCTCCATAAATCTTGAACAAATATGGATCATACTAAAGAAACTTCTTGATATCTGAAAGAAAATTCTTCCTTTGTTAACAAGAGAAATCAAAAGGAATGACATTGCCAACTAAATAATTCACATAATCAGCATACCAAGGCAAGTCATCTTGAACTCCTAATAAGTGCTCTTCTAGAAACATCTTTTTGATGTTTTGTTGGGTCGCTTTTTCCATTACTTTCTGTTAGGGGTTAAATTTGTAGTATTCTTGGATGTTATTTAATGTTAATTTAACCCTATTTCAGTGCTTAGATATTCTATTTATGTGTTATTATGTTTACTTTGCATTAGGGAGCTTAAATATGAAGATTGGAGTCAAAATATGACAGTTGGACAAAAAGTCAACTCAAAAGTCAAAGGACAACAGTCCCCTATGTAGAGTGTCGTTGTCCCCCGACAGAAATGGCAGTTTGAAGCAGGATGAATAGGGTGCCGTTGTAGGTCGGTGGGGTGC
>JAOXYD010155494.1:0-10391 GCA_028565735.1 Pinacopodium congolense | reverse complement strand
TATTCATGTTTAATGGTACACACTTGGATTATTTCAAGTCTTTTTATAGCTAACTTTGTCATTTTAGATAGAAATCATGCTAAGTTTGGTCAAATATTAGTCGGTATATCTTTATATGATATATGTGATTGGTATAGTTGATATTGAATAACCCTTGTTTTATCATAGATTTTTGTCAATTGTAGTTATGAATGTATGGTGAAAATTGATTCTTTTTAAAAATGCTAAATTTAAATAAGTACGAAGTGGATTTGCACATGAATTTAGAATGGAAAGTAAGATATGCACAATGAATTTGATTGTTTGAGTGAATTTGAAAGTGTATGCAACTAGTTAGGAATGTTGGTGAACAAAGATATTTGGTTTGTTTTATGACTTTGGAAAATGGATGTTTAATGATCATTGTACTATCTCATTAGTATATAATTTGTATCTAGAAAAATAGTGAATATATATTTGAGCAAGTTTAATTTACTCTGCTAACTTTATACCATAAAAAGGTTGAAGAAAATGAGTGATGTTAGTAACCAGTTGGTGTGAGGTGACTTGGTTGAATAACTAGAAGTGTTCATGACAAGGTGTTCCTTTTCACATTACAAGACCAAGTGACCTCCTAACCAAGCCTGTAATTCTCATCTAATAAACTGTGTTGAACAATGTGCTTTTGAAATTGATTCTTGTGATTTGAGTTGAAGATTGGAAATTGGCATAAAGCTTAGCAGGTATAATTATGATTCAATGTGAATGATTGGTTGTATAGCACTTTTGAAGGATCTTTCATGATTGAATGAGCTAATTAAAGATTTAAACTAATCAATCAATCTATGACAGGTTTGCATCATAATCTTTTGTGAGTTTCTTGAATATTTAGTATTATGCTAAGGAATTGGTTTTGACCATATTTCACAATCATATGTGTTTATCCATGATCAAGCTTAAGTTATTTGGCTTTAGCTATGTTTAATTGCATAAGTCATACTAAGCTACTAGATTAACCTTTAACTATCCTTAGAAGATGTCTAATTGAGTGCCTAAGTGAATTTCTTGAGAACAAGCAACAATTCAAGTGTGAGGATGTTGTTGATAAGTAATTTACATTGGTTTTTAGTGTATATTTTGCTATGTTTTTGCCCATTTATTGTATGAAGTACACCAATGTGGAGCTATTCTTATTTATTTTAGACACTTGGTGAATTGGGAACAAATTGGAGGAGTATTAGATTGAATTATAGTGATTTAGAGCAAAAAGGTCGAGTTCTAAAGACCAATACGGGGGTTTCTCAGCCCATCGTATTGAGAAGCCTAGCCCGGTGTATTCCTTTAGTAACCTTATGTATACCTTCGAATTCATGGACCAATACTGGGGTTTGTTAATTTGTTGTATTAGTCCAGCCAACCTGCCATATTGGTATCAAGACGAAATGTTTCATTAATTTCAGGGTCAAAGAACAATAAAACAATGGTAGATTAGAAGAGGAGAATCACCTTAGGTTTAGAGAGTTGTGTTTTTTTATTTCTAGTTAGGGTTTAGCTTGGTTTTTCATTTCTTTTGTTCAATCTATGCATTGTATTGCTAGATTGGAGCTTTAAGAGCATTCAAGTGGTTTTAAAAGAGGAGTTTCAATAATTTGGAACAAATTTTGATTGTAATACTTGCTCTTTTTATCTTATTTGTATGGACTCTTGATTTTATCAATAGATATTTATTTTATGTTATATTCTTAATTCTATTGTTGAAGATGTGTGCTTAACTTTCTTAGTTAGGGTTAGGACTAAATGGGTTTAGTGTGTTTGAAAAAAAATTTCCTAATTAAAGTGCTTAATTTAGTCTTGTTTAAGTGGCCATCTTAGTTAGATCCTTAGATGATTAAAGGACCTATGACCATGGGCTTTTAATTATTGCAATATTAACATAATTGAATATAGGTGTTAGATTGACCATAAATTCTTTTGTGAGGGTTCTTAGGATTAACAAACTTAATCTTAGGTGTCTTATGATTAATGCCTTTATTCCAATTTTTTTTTTAGATCAAAATAGATGAATTGAGTTTAAAAGAGGATAGGTGTTTCCATAATCATTGGTTATGTCTTATTTCGTGATGCGTGCCTTAAATCTATCCAATGAATTGCCTCTTGTTTACTTAGCCCAGTGAAATCCAAGCCCTAGGTAATTTATCTCTTGATAGACTCTTAATCCTTTAGCCCATGTTTGATTGAACTTCATTTTTTTATTTTCATTTTTTTCCTTTTTAACTCTTTCTTTAATCAATCTATTTGTAACTGTATAGATAATTAAACATTAATTGACATAGTGTTACGCTCAAATTCATAAGGAGATGATACTCAATTTCTTACCATTTTATACCACTTGTTGAGAAGGTGCGCTTGCCTTTGGTTGGTCTAGGATTAGATTGGTCAAAATTATAGTAGAGTTGGACCTTAACAGTAATTTTAGTATAAGATGATAGGGAGTAAAGCAGCAGGATGTTATTTTAAATATTTATTTCATTTCATTTTTATGAAGTGATGAATTGGCTTTTATAAGGTTCTATAATGATTTATAGAGATAGGTTGTGCGGTCTGTAAAAGCATGTTGGTATTAATTGATTATACAACATGAATCTTTTGAGGTGATGTAAATTTATCTATTAACACCTGTACCGCGTGAATTTGAAATATGTATTTATTAGCTTTAGGCATTATACACTTTGCTTTTACACTTTATCTATGACTTGTATGTGATGCCCTTGAATCTGTTATATATTATATATGAAGGTGTAAAATGCTTGAAAAAGAAGACTAGGATGTAATAATTGATATTATGTTATTCAATTAAAACTAAGAAAATTGTTTGAAGTAGGCATGATTATTATACAATCTCAAAGTACTTGTGGTATGGTTTGTATGAAGTTTGCTTTGCGATGCTTCATTGTAGAAATTGTATTAGTAGTGTTGTATATACCATGTTCATAGACGTAGTATTAATTAGGCAATGATGTTATATAGTCTAGTTAAATAACAAGGGATGCTATGAACAAAAGCATTGTATGATTTATACATATTATTTAGTTTATTGTGCACACTCGAATCCTTTTTGAGTGGCCTAACACTTAGTCTTTAAGTGATGTACATAAACATGATAGGATACAAGTGAATTCCATACTTATTGTAATAGTAGTATGAGTTGCAAAAATTATGTGATGAACATGTACTAAAAGCACCATGTTTACGATAAAATAAGACATTTAGGTTGCTAATGTTATGCGAGCCATGATATGGATATGATGGTAGGAGGTCATTGATTGAAAACCAATTTCAAGTCATATGAAATCTAAAAAGCCTTAAACCTTGAGTATTATGTAAGTATAATAAATGTACAGAATAACTAAGAACCATTGAATTCATTAATGTTAAGGTAGTCATTACAAAGAAGTATTGAATTCATTAATATTAAGGATCACATTCACATCACAACCTTAATTATAACCAAAACACTTATATTGTTGATAACCAAAATTTATGTAGTTATTAATAATGAAAAATGTTGCTTAAGTTGCTGTTAGTCTCTTGAACGTAGGAAGACTAGATTTCCGAATAGATTAACAATGGATAGAGATTTTATGTAAATAGTAGGATGTGAATACTCTCCTATGACATTAGAGGTATATGGAGGTTTCAGAGTTGACATTTTTAATAGCTTTCGTTTAACTATTTGATTATTCAGTTGTTATCGATCGGTGGTATTCATATTGTGAGTGTCTTCCTTTCTCTATTGCAGTTTATTAGACTGCATTATAGTAAAGAACTTCTTCTTGTCGTGATACTCTTTCTGAAGGGAGAATGCATTCTCCTATCGTGTCACTAGTTCGGCCTCCTTTAGTCTAGAAGCCAATAATTTTAAGATCCTCTTCCTCTTCTCTTGAAGCAGCTGCACATTCTGACTTAATGGAAAATTTATGTACATAACCTAAGGCTATGAGGAGACTGTTGACATCGTGTGTCGTTTAACCCAGAACATGTGAACTTATTGTGATCTCTCTTTGAACTTACATCTGCCTTCCATTTGGTTATAATTTGTATCCTTTACTTGGCATGCAAATTAAGAAATAAAATCCTTTTTATAAATTAAACCATAGGGAAACTACATTCTTACATTTTCTGACAGTTCACCTTTAGTTTGAAATGTTGGCCTTTTATAAGCTCGGATTTACGGTTGTGTACTAGCATCTGGACATGACTGGTATAAGTGAATCCTAGTTAAGGTGTTGGCATTGTCCTTACCTCCTTCATTAGTAGACGTGTTCAATGTGGGTGAATAGAAAATAGATACATACTGATGAATTATAGATGTTTTATAGTCATGTAAACCTACCATTGAAACAACCTCCTATGGTAAAGTAGTTATCCTTTGTCCCCAAAACATTGTTACATTGAGGAGTAAATCAGTGGTTATAAGAAAGTGATGTTAGAGCAACAGATGAAAGAAGATTACCATACGTTCGATGATAGATGGGGAAAACCCTAGATGGAATACTGAATAAAGTTGTGTGAAATAGTACACGTTACATAAATCATGAAATGGCAGCTGAAAGAGTACTTGCACGATTTTTGGTGGAAGAGAGGTGCAACTTTTGAATTGTTTTAAATTTCTATCCAGACGACGTGTGCCCACCAGGAGATTGGTGATATGGAGGGAATGTTTTGTGTATTTATAATAGTAATATGTAGAGATGATGTTTCATTTATTTTGATGGTATAAGCATAGCCTTGTAAGTCATTGTCGTTCATTGTGATGTTTCAAATAATGACATAGTGGTTGAAGGCTGTGTAAGTGATGCCCTTGTATGTTATCCTTAATAACTTCTTCATATTTTATTTGTTGAATTGCATTTACAAGCAAGATGTAATCTAACCAAAACATGGTGCTAACAAAATATGTTGAATGGCTATATTTACGTATTATAAAATTGACATGTTTTTGTCCATGTTATAATTTGGAATTGGAAAGTAGAAGCAAAGTTGATTTTTTTTAGTGTAGTCAGTCAGATCAGTAGCTAATAAGATGTGGAACAATTGTACGAAATGTGTATGTACAAACTATATGAGGGTCTTTAGTTATTGGGCCAAATAGTACCCGTTATCATGATAATGTGAAGATACAAGTCAAAATGAATATTTCATAGTAAAAAATGTGATTAGGAAGGGGAGTAAAAAAATTAGAATAAAATTGTTGGAATTGATGTTTAAGTACATAGATTTGAGATATGAACAACGTGCAAATTGGATGACACGTGTAGATTAAGGTACGACATAATTTGATATGAAAATCTTGATTGTTAATATACATAATGTAAGTGATATTGATGTAGCTTAGGTACTTACCCAATGCTAAACAAATGAGGTTATAATATATTATAATGTTTTGAAGGTTTAGCACTTCTAGATTTTCTTACATAAAATGAAGCATGCGAATACTTGGCCAAACTTTATGACTTGATTCATCCATTACGTACAAGCTCGAACACTTTGTTAGCTTTCGCAAAAGGGCACTAAGTTGAATGTATTCATCCAATTGACCAACTTAATATGTAAAAGGAATATGAATATAATCATTGTTATGTTATAGTAAAAGTGCAATGTATCTAAATAATAAGATAGTTGAATTAATATGAACTACTTGTTGACTAACATAATAATCTAAGTTTTTGTCTTACTATTGAGTCTTATAAATATGATGATGTAGTTTATCGAAGAAACAGAGTAGGAACAGTGATGCAAAAGTGGATATGAATTCATCAGATGAACAAAAAACAACATACAAATTGTTTATATAATGAAAAGGAATGTTCTTAGCATGTCCAAGTTTATGAGATTAATGAAATATTAGGGTTGGGGTTGTGTACAAGAGAGATAAAAAGTCCTGATAGTACGTAGAAGACATACTTATTTGTATGGTATTGACTATGTAGACATCTGTGCACAAGTGACAAAGATGAACATTGATGGAGTCCTAACATTATAAGCATCTTTCTTAGAATTGATTCTCATCCAATATGGTGTTGGCATTTTGTTTCCTATATGGTTTGAAATATTCTTATTAGGACTTGCATTCCTTAATGATCTATAAATATTAAGGAATAAGGAATCTATATAGCACACAATTATGTGAAAAATTTAATGTTAGTGAAATTAGATAGGACATGAGATCTTGTGCAATTGGACATAAAGCGACACAGTGGAATGAGAGTCTTTATGCTTGACTCTATCGTGATGGGAGATAATGATAGGAAATTAACATCAGCACAATGACTATGAGCAAACATTCTTATAAAGGAACCATGATTACTATAGTAGTTCTATGATATTGTGGGATGTATACATGAAAAGTTATAATATCACATATAATATGGATATAATAATGTGTCATTAATAGGAAAGGTTAGTCGTAAAATGCATTTAACGTGATTTCTTCCCATAACATTATTAGACACGACAATGATGTACTAACCCTGATGTATAGATGGTATATGAAATAAGGATTGTAAAAATGACATATCTTTGTAACACACTAGTAGACATTAGAAATGCATTAGTTTTTTAATAGAAGCTTGGTGGAGCTGTCGCCTACTCACCAAATAATAAATTTACCTAATTAATGCATCAGAATGCGAAGTGAAGTATAAGGTAAGAAAGACTAGGTAGAGAATATAAAATGGGCTAATGTACAAATTTGATAGGCTTTGTTCATGACATTAGAAATGCATTAGTTTTTGAACAGAAGCTTGGTGGAGCTGTTGCCTACTCACCAAATAATAAATTTACCTAATTAACCTAGCTAACTGTGTAATAGGGCAAGTTAAGGTTGATCTTACAGGTAGCTAGGAGGAGTTCTAACTATTCCTAATTTTGCGCTAAAGAAAAAAGAAAATAAAAGAAAACCCCTGGATGTTAAGGAATTAAATAAACACAAAGAAAATTAATAAATTTAAAGTGAATAAAACAAGGAAGAAAATAACAAAGACGAAAAGCTGAGCAAAAGATATCATCCATATTCATGAATTACAATCGATCATGAAAATCCTAAAGATCATGTTATACCAAAGATGCTAGCTTATAGGCATAAAAAATTTCTTGCATCCTAAGTTCCTCTAATTTTAGATAAGTCCTATACACAACCTATAATAAGTTCTCTAAATTTAGTGGCGTAATAGCATTAAGAATTAGGGAATAACTAATTAAGGCCATGATATCACAAGTTATGATCATATAACCTTAAGAATTGAAATCTTGGGTTAGATTGATTAAGTTTATCGATAAATTCAACTAGCCTATCACCACTTATGGTTTTTGCTGATGAAAATTACGGATCAAAAGCTAAAACCTAGCAATTGAATTAGAAATTACATTTAAGATGACCAATCTTACGAATAAGTTTCTAATTCATGGCATTAAATCCAAATTCCAATTGAATTCTAGCATAAATTAAAATACCCATTCAAGACCCATTCCAATTCTCACAATTATAATTCAATTATCCATTAAATATCTTCAACCTAAAAGAAACCTAAGCTAATTGATAGGATTGAATTATATTATATTTTTTAATGTATTTTCATGTGATTTTAATCATATGTTCAAGATAAAATGTTCAACTTGTGTTCAATTTATATTGAATGTTAGGTTAGATGTCTTGATACATATTTGGAACTAAAAAGGTAAGGTTTTGAAGCAAATTAGAGCACAAATATTTAAAAAGGCAAGAAAGCTTTCTTTGTTTGCAAGACTCGTAAAAGCTTTAAAGGATGGCTGAAAATAAAATGTAAAAAAAAGGCTTTAAAAGGAGTAGAGACACGTGACTTAGGCAAGAGGAGAGGAGCTTTAACTGCGTAAAATGACAATAGCTTAACAAGAAATGTTTTAACAAGGTAGGTGATGTTTAAAAGAAAGCTTGGAGAGGAGCAAAAATGTGATTTAAAAAAAAAGAATGAATGAAAGGCTTGTAATGGAGGACACGTGTCTTCCTCTTGGAAGACATAAAAAAGCCTAAAAAAGCTTTCCAAGAGGAGCAACACACGTTGTTAAGGAGGAAAGGACAAAAATCTGGGCATAAAAACGATTTTAAAAAGCAAAAGGACGATGATTGAATGACTTGACTTGACATGAAGGCCTAGAGAGCATAAGAGGCAAAAAACTTTTAAAAGCTTTCTTTCCAAGTGACGGTAACATCAACAAATAAAAGAAAGCTTGGAAAAAAGCTTTAAAAGCTTCCAGGGATGACATAAGAGTTTGCTTTCCTTGGAGTAGTGGGTAGTAATGTTTAAAGGCCATTCTTCCTTGGGTTTTCGTTTTTTTTGGCCATTGTTCTTTTGTTTATTCATTTCTTGTAATTAGCTTTAGCCTTTTTTTTTATTTTCAAAGGCTTTATGTTCATATTTTCGAATGCTTTGACATTAGTTCCTTAGTTTAATGCTTTCCTAGGCAAAAGCGTTTGGTTTATATTTTATGCCTTTTTATTATATGAACTTGAGATTTTGATTAATGGATGACTTAATTTTTTTAATGGTGTTGTTATTATTTTGCAGCCTTTATTTGTGTTATGTTGGTTTGTTTCTTATTTTTTTAATCATTTTTTTAGTTAATTTGGTAAAGTTAGCTTAGGTTTTGCTTGGGTTGGAAGGTATATATGGGATTTTGGCTTAATAATTGTGAGAATTGATTAGGAATTAATTGAGAATTGTGATTTAGGTTAAGGTTAAATTGGAATTCTAGTTAAATGACATGAATTATAGATTTATTCCTAGGATTGGCTATCTTAGGTTTAATTTCTAATTCCATTATTAGGAATGAACTTGTGATATGTAATAGTCCTGGTGATTTTCATATGTAGCAATAGGCTAATTGGTTTTGTCAGTGAACTTAATCAATTTAGCTTAAGATTCCAGTTCTCTAGGTTACACAATCCGAGCTTGCGAGATTATGACTTAGGTTAGTCATCCCCTATTGTGTTAATGTTGTCACGCCGTTAAATTTAGAGAGCTTGTTAGAGGTTGCTGCGTGGTTAGGGGTAAGTTTTCTATTGTATAAGACTTATTTAAAATTAGTGGAACATAGGGTTTGAGAGCTTGTTCAAACATATAGGCTAACATCTTAAACCAATCACCAATTATTTATTTCAAGGATCAATTATAAGTTTGAATCTATGATATATCTTTTTTCATAGATTTCTTTTATTGTCTCTATTTATTTCTTTTGATCATTTTTGTGTTTGTTTTACTTTTGTTGTTTGTCTATGTTTTTTTTATTTTAATGTCTTCGCATTACAGGGATTTTTCCTTTTCTTTATTTTTATTTTAACACAACCTTAGGAATAGCTTCTAAATACAACCAGCTCTCTGTGGGATCGACCCTGACTTGCCTTAGCTACATAGTAAAATTAGGTTCGGTAATCTATTATTTGAGAGTTCGTGACGACTCGTCACCACTAACATAATGAAAATAAGCATAACACAATATGAAATTAACATGACAGTAGCTAAAAACATAGAAATCATGAAGACACTAAAGGAAACAAGATTGGAAAATAAAGAAACTATCATTAAACTATAAAAAATTTAAGATTCAACATCATTTGACACGACCCAAACTAAATGCTTAAGAAATATAAACAAAAACATAAAGAACAGTAGTAAAAACACAATTAAAACTATAGTTAAATACCTAAACAACTAAATCTAAGGTCTGAACATGAAAGAAGATGGAAATATAAATCAAACAACCATAAAACATAAGGAAAACTCAAAGAAACCAACGGGCTACCTAAGTGGGAGCTAACACTTTTAGAAAGCCCCCCTCTTATGCTTATATAAGTCTTATTTATGGTTTAGAACATTTTAGGAAGCAAAGGCCGAGTTTGCCCTTTTTATTTTTCATTGGGCGAAAAGTACAATTTAAACCCAAACGTTTGCATGGATATATCTGTCAGATCCTAATATTTGGTAGCATTCAAGGTAAACCTTAATGTTTTCAAAAGTTTCTAAAACATTTGAATCAAACCTCGTCCTATTTTTTTGTTAATTTCTCTGTTAACTGACACATGGGTTAGGGTTTGATTCAAACATTTTAGAAATATTAGAGTTCTTTTAGAACATTTTGGAAACATTAAGGTTTATTTTGAACACTATCAAACGTTGTAACAGAGTCACATATCTAATCTAAAAGATCCTAGAAAAATTCCAATCTATTGTAACAGAGTCACATATTGCTTTTCCTAATTTATTCAGTTAAGCTTTGGTGGTAGATGATTTAATTGATGGCTTAGTGATGCTTAATCTAGGGTCTTCTCTAATTCAAGGCAGCGCTATGGTTAAGACACTGACTTATCTCTATTGGTC
>JAOXYD010155483.1:0-10391 GCA_028565735.1 Pinacopodium congolense | reverse complement strand
AAAATGTTTTACTACTATTAAATGATAATTTTAAGCATTGGGGAGTTTTGTAATATAATTATGTGTTGGTTGTCTTATGTGTGGATGGTTGCAGGTTTTGTATGAGGGGTGTTATAAGAACGCAAGTCGAAGAAGAATAGTTTACCAAAAGAGAGTCAGTCAACCGAATGGAAAACGAATGGATCAAAATGAATATTTAGTCGATCGAATTTATACTGGTGGACCGAATGCATATACGTAAGGAATCGGTCAACCGAACAAAACATAAATAGTGAGCAATCGACCAATCTAATGTACCAGTCAACCGAATGAAGAAAAATAAAGAAGGCCGCTAGATCGAATGAGAAGATTACGAAGCAGAAGATTAGGAATAGTAATATTATACAATGGTAATAATTCTTAATGATGAAGATGAATGCTGGAGATTACGAAGGCTGTTTGATATTGATTAAGAGTACAAATTGGAGGATTAGCAAGGAGAAAAGATAACAAGTGTTTTACACTGAGCAATATTGAGTGAAGTCTAAATTATCTTGTGTTTTGAGAAAGTGTTTTTAAGTCCCATTGTTTTCGAGTGAAGTAAAGTTTTATATGGCTTGTTATAGTGCTAACAGTATTATTGTTCACTAAGATCTTATACTAGAGAGGTTATTCTTGATCCTTCAAAAGGAACTTGGTAAGGTTATTATTGATCCATAGAAAAAGAACAAGAGGGTTATCATTGTGCCTTAAAAGAAGTATGTAAGTCATTATTATAATCTTTTCATTTGAATTGATTATCTCTTTTTCAATAAGTATAAGTTTTTTTCTTTCTATTTGTCCATTTTATCTCTATTTATTTAGCTTTCACACATCTCTTTACAGTTTCACTTCTATAATTTGCATAAAGTTTTTAGAACCTAATTCACCCCCTTTTAGGTACCATTTAGGATCAATATTAACATTAGAAATAGTATAAACACACTAGTTCTCTGTGGATCAATCATGACTCACCCTACTACATAAGTAGAAGCTAAGATATTATTTAGTGGCTAGCAACGACATCACCATGTTCCAACTAGTCGACTAATCTCTTATGACAAGTATGTCCAATCTAAATCTTATACTAGTTTTCATGACTCATTTCATACTTAATTCAATCTAATTCAACTCCTAACCCATTCGAATACATCTAAATCATATAAAAACAATTTCTAACATTTCTAAATACTTCTTAACATAATTTTATAAAAATCAAATTTATTCATAAAACCTTGAATCGAATCTTAACCTTAATAACTTTTCCTAATGTTTTTAACATCATCTTTTCACATGCTTTTTAATATAATCACGCGTATTAACACATTTCAATATCACAATTCACCCAACACTTCATTTCACACAACCTTTAATCAATCCGCACAATTCCTTTCAACACATAACACACATTCAAATAATTTAACACATTTACTCATAACTTAACTTAGCATCCATCCACACATACTCACATACACCCAATTCCAAATCATTTTCCATATCAAGAGGATCTTCAAAATAATTCACACATAAATCCTTTTGATTATGCATCCTATATGCAAGATCACCAACCCTAAATGCAAGATGCATGAAGTTAGCATACTAACATTATAAAAAGACCAAGGCAATACTTAAATTAAAGACTTACACAACATACCCTATTAAATTCACTATCTTGGGGCTTGATCTTCCATCCATAAAATTAATCTTGAAGTAAACACTACTTCATCTCTGATGCTTATATTTCCATCTTAGCCTTCATGTAACTCCACTTTTGCTTCAAAACATGTTTTTCAACTCCAAGGCTCTATCATGTATCTCTATAACATATTTCCATCACACCTATCTTTCCAACACATCGAATACACTAAAACCATTAGTGGTAACATTTTGTCATCAACAAAACAAAGGTAAAAACACCCTTAGTTTAACAAAAGGTGTAAAAACATATTAAAACATGATATAAAATCCTATATAAATTACCGCTGACAAAAATTTCACACTTTAACTATTTATTTTCCTTAAGAAAGATCTTAGAAGCTCCCTTATAAAAATTCTAAAGGTATTCAAAATTTAACTAGGATACTAAACTGATAGGAATGAGTTTTACCATATTTTTTTATGTAAATTCACTTTATTTAATTCCTATTGTTTATTCAAAGTTTTTAATTTGTATTATTTTATGGTTGATAAATAGGTTACCCCTTTTCATATGAATATAGAATAAAAAGTCGAAGATTATATCAATATTGGAATAAAGAAAAAATGAAAAAAAAACAAAACAAACTTAAAGGAGCAAGTCATGTTTAAGACATGTGACTTGCTCTTAAAACAACGTCACAAATGATAAAAGGAGGCAGCAGCTTTGCTTTAATAGATGGCATTTAAAAGAGAAAGCTTGATAGGAGGAGCTAAAACGTTAGAAAAAAAAAGAAGAAGAAGGAAAGCTTAAAAGGATACGAGGACAAAAAGGTTTAAAAAAAAGCTTTCCAAGAGAAAAACTTGTTAAAAATAAGAGGAAGGTTTTTTAAGAGGCTTGGACTATAACCTTAGAGTGAATGAGATAAAAAAAGCTTTAAAAGTTATTAATGGAATTTTGTATGAATAATTGTAAGAATTAGTTATGAATTGATTGAGCATTGTTATTTAGGTCAAGACTGAGTTGGAATTCAAGTTAAATGAAATGAATTAGGGACTTATACATAGGATTGATCACCCTAGGTATAATTTCTAGTTTAATTGGTAGGAATAAGTTTGTTATACATAATAGTCCTAGTGATTTTTATAAGTAACAATAGGTTATTCGGTTTTGTTAGTGAACTTAACAAATTAATTTAGGATTTTAAATCTCTAAGTTACATATTCTGAGCTTATGAGATTGTGGCTTATGTTAGCTGTTCCCTACTTTGTTAATGCTACTTCGCATTAAATCTAGAGAACGTGTTCTACATTGTTACTTAGTTAAGAATGCATAATTACCCTCTCTCAAGGTGCAATTTACTATCGCTACCCAAAAAGATTAGGATTAATTATGCTATCTCTAGCCTTACTAACTATTCCTAACCATTTAACTAGATGTTAAGCAATCTTACAAGTAATTTTCAACAAATAAGCAAGATCTCTCTTCAACTACCTGCAAAAACCTGAATAAGTATAGGTCTATTGGAAGCAAACTCTTATTGCACTACCCAACACAAATATCCAACTCACGCTCTCAGTCTATTGTATGATTTAAGTTTAATACATATCACAAGCATCCATTCATTGAATCAAAAAACAAGAGTTCCATAAAATAGTTTAAGAACAACTCCCATTAAGTATTTAGCTGCTTATAATCACAAAAAATCCACCAACAATCACGTTTTCCATGGCAAAAGTAATAAAGAGAAGAAGAAAAAATCAACTAGATAAAGCTTTGAAAGTCTTCTCTTTACTTCAAGTAAGTTGGAAACTTGGGTGTTATGTTGTCTTGATGGTTTCCAAGGAAGATTGTGTTTTCTTCTTTTCAGTACCACCAAAAACCTTTCCCTTGCCTCTTTTCAATGTTCCCTAATGAATGTTAAAGGCTCCTAGGATTTTTAGCCCTTAAATATATCCAAAGGAGGGTCCTAATATTTAAAATCCCGTGTTTGACTCGCTATGAGTAAGTCCCGTTGTCACCATCGTGGCCAGTCACGATCATGACAGAGGATGGTCATCCAGGGTAGGTTATGATCGTGACCTACCACAATCATAACAGAGAATGGTTGTCCAGTGTGGGTTACGATTGTGACTTGATTCCTACAATCTTGAAGATACTCCACCATTTTGGCCATAACTCCGTCTCCAAACCTCTGATGGACGTGAAATTTGAATTGGAGACTCCTAATATCTTGATCTTCCTCTCCACCAATTTTCATAACCAATTGAGCTCTAGAAGTCCTCTTAATGAGTAATAAAAATCACCTACAAAATGAACCAAAAAAATGCATCAAACTATCCCTCAAATAAGCTTAAAATCCACCCTTAAACACTAGACAAAATAGAGAAACACTTAAGCAGTTCAAAAATCATGCAGAGAAGCACTTATAAATCCAGAAAAGTTTATCAATTATTATGGTTGATTGTGTAAAGAAAGCACTTATAAATCCAGAAAAGTTCAGATTAAGATTCCTTACAATTAGGGTCATTAAAATCTCAGTTGAAACTTCTAAAAATAGTAATGCAGGCATGATTCCTCAGTCCAAAAACTAGTCAGACAAAACAGGAAGAAGAAGATAGAAAGAAGAGGAAGACTTGAACAATAACTTTCCATATGTTACTCATTTCAACAAGCATTGAAGGACAAGGCAAAGAAAAATACCAATCCAATAAGCTCCAAATTCCACTAATTCTATCCATAACAGTAGTTGGACAGGTTCTCTCGAGGAGTTAGCAATAGTGAAACTGAAAAAGGAGGGTATTGGAACTCAATTTCCCAAACTAGCTCAGATTGAAATCCCCCTTTGGATTCCCCAACAATTGAAGTTCTCTTAGACAATATTTTCATTAAACAAAAAAACTGATCTAATAAACTTTACAAGGATTAAAAAAAGGCAAAGTACAAATGGATTGGTTAAGAGAAGCAACAATTAGAAATGGGTTCAAAGGAGATAGTTTAAGAACTAAGAACTCATATTAAAATTGAGTCGAGATGATCCTACTAAACTTGATTAGATAGCCTCAAGTATGGTTTTGGTTATCTTATAACTACTATTTTTTTTGGTCTCTAACTTAGAATTAGTTTTTTTTTCTACGCTCCTTTTGCTTTATTTTTTTTATTAAGTTAGGGTTTCTTTTATTTTTGGATTCCTTTGAAAACCATTTTTATTTTTATTTTCCTTTTGTCTATAGCTCTAGTCATGCAACTTTCTTCCTTATACAAGTTATGTAAACTCTTTTGTACATATTTTATTTTGTTTAATATACTTACTGATTTGTTGAAAAAGGAAAATAAAACAAAAAAACCAAACAACAAAATTTTAAAGTAATTAACACTAATATATCCCTAATATTACTAAGGTAAATTTTTGATAATGGTGTCAAAAACTTGTTGTGGTTTATCTCTATTTTAATTCTAGTCCAACATAATTCAAGAAAAATTAGAGGTAAGCGTACACTATTAATAAGTATTTGAAAATTTTAGTATTTTTTCCTTAGGGATTTAATTGTAAATACTAAGTTAATTAGTGTTTAATTATGTATACAACCCTAAATTAATTAAATAATAATAACTAAAAAATGAACTAAAATAGATAAACAATGTTCAATCTAAACATGAGCTAATGAATTGGAAGTTCGCTAAGGGTATGGCTAACTAAGGCTTTAGATTTCAATAGGTTAATCAACCAATAGAATGAATTGATGAATGGAGTTAAGGTATTCTTCAATTAAGCAAGGCACTATCAATGGTCATGGAAACACATTTTTTTCTTTTCAATTCCATATGTTTATTTAGTCCATAAATAAATTATAACAAAAGCAAGAAATTTATAAAGCTTAAACCTAAGGTCATTAGATATAGAAACCCTAAAAAAAGATTCTAGAGCTCAATCTACTTCTAGATTCAATAGTGTTACCTAACTAACTTTCCAAAATTAAAAACCAATAGTCATGGATCATTTAATTATCTAACAAGATAGCAGAGATGGCCAATCCAAGCAAGAGTAAATTAAAAATTTAATTCGACAAAAATCTTTCAATCATACAATCATAAACCATCTATTCCCTTAGCTCCAGCTAAAGCAAATTGAGCACACATACTTATCAATGAATCCAAAGATATGATAAGAAAACATATATGATTAATGAAAAGTAAAGTGTTAATTCAAAAGAAGAAAGAAAGATAGAAATAAAAGCAAATTTGGTCCATCCCATTAAAATCCTATTCTTCAATTTACCTTGAATGCTCTTGAGAACTCTAATGTAAAAGCTCATTGTAAATAAAAAAATAAAAAGCAAACGTAAAAAAAATGAAAAGCTTAGGAGACGTTTGGTTAAGCTTTCCGTTGCTTTTTTTTTTGTTTTTTCATTAGTTTTTATGTGTTTTCATTGTTCTTGTGTGTTTTTTTAGTTTCAATGTTCTTTATTTTTAATTTTTGTACTCTATTAGTGTGTTATTTTTTATTTTTGTACTTTTTTGTTTTTGTTTAAAAAACATAAACCAAAAACAAAAACAACAAATAATACAAAACATGCTCTAACTAAGAACACAAACTAAGATCTCTCACGAGGCCCACATCTCTCCCTCTATGGCTACTCTCTTTTCTTTTTGTGTTCTAATCTTTTTATAGGCTTCTATGATGACTTTTAAGGTTCCCCAACCCTAAACACATATAGGGATATTTTTATCCAATTTTCCCTTAAAAAACTTCCTTTAGATCACATCTTCTAGGGGCATAATGACCCTTGGTATTAGGGATAATATTGCTGTTTTATACCATTTTTTATCTTTTGCCTTCAATTTCATGCTAAAATTGCAATAAATAGTACATATAATGATGTCGTTATCACCCACCATTGATCTTTTTCGATCATATGTTAAATTTTTTTCTTTTTAATACTTAAGCCCTTAAATGGATGTGAAATTACAATTTAATCAAAATAAATATAAATAGGAACAATTCATGAATAAATATGGTAAATACATATTAAAACATTATATAAATTACCTCTAACAAAATGTAAGAAAATTATAGGTCAAAGAAGGAAATGCATGACATTGTAGGATCTAGGAATCTGAATGTCGATGTCATTGATGATAGGAAGAAAATTGATAGATGACAATGAATATTAATAAAAGAGGTAGATACCCTTAAAGAATCATTAGAAAAATTCATAAAGGGTAAAGAGAATATAAAAAGCATGCTTGGAGCCAAAAAGGCTTAAAAGGATTGTTATGGCTTAGGATTTACTCAAGGGAATGTAATTACTAATGCCACTACCTTTTTAAAGGGTAAGCTTAGATGAAGAGCATATTCATAGGTCATCATTTGATAACTTTTCATCAACATCTAAATCTAGAAAGGAAATACATATAACCAAAAAATGGGCATATTTCTATACAAGTGCATAATTTTCAAACAATACATTTACACCATAACATTAAGCAACATGGTTCTACCCATGTCCATATATGGATATGCACACATTTAGAGGCATGTTTCAACTAAGTTGTAGGCCTTAATTGCATCAATGAAGAATATTTAGAGATAGAAGATCTATAAATGCATTTAGGAATAACAACTTAAGGTTATATTTTCAATTTTTATGGTGGATGATCTAGACATATAGTGGAGGATGCTTCATAATTCATATTACTCTAGAGCAAAGATGATGTATATGTAATGTTTAAAGACAAAATGGTAACATTACTGTCATTGGGAAATTTGGTAAGAATAATTATGCTGTGATTGGGGATGTTCTTTTGGATGACGGCTTAAAGCACAACATTTTAAGTGTGAGCCAAGTATATGATAAAAATTTGAAATTGAACTTTGAAGGAAAAGCATGTATTGTTTCTAGAACATTAGATAATAGCATTGTGTTTATTAGTAAGAGAGAAGGCAGCATTTATACTATTAATTTAACTAATCTCTCTAACTATAATGGTAAGTGATATATGTTTATGAGTATGAGTGAAGATGCTTAAGTGTGGTATAGGAGACTATATCATTCAAGCATGGAGCTCATATCCAACCTTAATAACAAACAAAGAGTGAATGGACTACCAAAGGTGAAGTTTAAGAAGGACAAAGTATGTAAAGATTGCTAAATAGGGAAACAAACAAAAAATTGCTTTAAGAAAAAGAAGTTAGTAATATATACTAGACCTTTGAAACTTTTACATTTAAATGTATCTGATCCCACTAGAGTTGATAATTTAGGTAAAAATTCTTACACATTTGAGATTATTGATGTCTTTAGTAGATTTACATAGGTTTATTCTTAGGTAGTCAAGATAAATGTTCTAAATTTTTGTGATATTTATAAAGAAAGTACAAAATGAGAAAAAGCTTGTAATTACATCTATTAGGATTGAGCATATTAATGAATTTTAAAATGATTTATTTAAATCCTTTAATGACGAAAATAGAATTTTCCATAATTTCCCTATGTCTAGGACCCTTAACAAAATTGAGTTATTGAGAGGGAAAATAAAACATTACAAGAAATGGCTACGACTATGTTGAACCAATATAAACTTCCTAAATATCTTTAGGTGGAAGTTGTAGCTTGTTCTTGCCATGTATCTAATAGGGTCTATATAAGAATAATTATGGTTAAAACCCCTTATGAGTTTTGGCATGGAAAAAAGCCAAAGAATAATTATTTCAAGGTTTTTATGTGTAAATTCTATATCTTGAATACTACCGATAACATAGGTAAACTTGATTAAAAAATAAGTGAATGTATTTTAGTATGTTATTTATTAACTAGTAAACCATACAGGGTGTTTAGCAGGAGAACCTTAGTTATTGAAGAGTTTATGCATTTTATTTTTTATGAGTCAGGCCCTTTTGATGTGAAGAAAATTTTTGAAGCTATCGATATAAGCTTGTGAAAGGATTTGGAGAAACTAAGTTTAGAAGAACAAAAGGAAGATAACATAGCCACCACATACTCACTTAATGAACCTATTTTTAATCATGTGAGGTTGATAAGAAGGATAAGGTATTACCTAGGGATTAGAGGTATAAGAAAGACAATCCTTTAATCAAAATTATAGGTAATGTGCAAATAGGTATGGTTACTATGTCATCATCTAGAGATTTATAGCATATTTTCTTTATTTGTCATATAGAACCTAGGACTATTGAGGAAGCACTTAGTTATGAAAGATGGATTGTTATCATGAATAAGGAGTTAAACCAATTTGAAATGATCAAATTTTAGACATTAGTAGCTAAGCATAAAGATCACCAAATTATAGGTACTAAATGGGTTTTTCGGAATAAACTTGATGAATTAGGGAATAATATAGGAAAAAAGATTAGATTAGTAGCTAAGGGTTAAAATTGAAAAGAAGGTATTGATTATAAAGAGGCTTTCACACCTACAGTTGGATTAGGAAATTAGGCCTTTACTTGCTTTTGCATACCTTTTCAAATAGATGTAAAGAGTGCATTTCTCTTATAAAATAGTTTTTAAAGGAAAATTAGATACAAATCTCTTCATTAAGAAAAAAATGAGGATATTTTACTTGTTTAAATTTATGTTGATGATATCATTTTTAATCCCACTAATGAAAGCTTATGTAAGGAATTTTTCAAGTGTATAAGTAAGGAATTTGAAATGAGTATGATGGTAGAGCTCATTTTCTTTGTTAATTTGCAAATTAAGCAAATGGAGAATAGAGTTTTTCAAAATGCACTAAGGAATTGCCATAAAGGCTTTAAATAGACCAAGCTAAGCCATTAGGAACACTTATGTTTATGATAACTAAGTTGAATAAAGATGAAGAATGTAAACTCATAAATGATAAGTTATATAAAGGTATGATAGGTAGTTTACTCCATCTTATTCCAAGTAGGTTTGACATTATATTCAGTGTATGTTTAGGTTCTAGGTTTTAGTCAAGCCCTTAAGAGACTCAACTTTTAGCGGTTAAATGCATATTGAGGTATTTATATACAACATCATCTTTAGGACTATGGTTTCATAGGAATGCATCTACAGAGTTAATTGACTATTTTAATGAAAATTATTCTTGTAGCCATTGCGATAGGAGAAGTACATCCAAAATTAGCCGATTCTTAGGAAATTCATTAGTGTCTTGATTGAGTAAAAAGTGAAATCAATAGTATTATCAACTATAAAAGTAGGGTATGTATTGGTTGATAGTTGTGTGCATAGTGTTTCAGCTTACGTAACATCTTAAAGATTTTTGCATGAAGCTTAATAAGTGACTGTGGTCAGTCATACACAAAATTAGTTCAAATAAATGTATCTTTTAATGCACAAAATTATAATTTATTTAAGACCTACTCTTCAGCAGGTACACCGATTGCAACAAGCAATATAATGGAGTGTTTTTAAGACTTTAAGTATCGATCCCACAAGGAAGTATGTATGTTATTATAAGTACTAGGTCAATCAGATTACAATTATCTAGAGAACACTTAACATTATGATTTATAAAAAATACTACAAAAAAACTAAAACCTAGAAAGCCTAAAAAACTTCTAATCAAATGTAAAAGAGCTAAAGATTGGTTTTCCTAAATTATTCAATTAAGTTTTGGTGGTTGATGTTTTAATTGATGGATCAGTGACGCTTAATCTAGGATATCTTCTCTAAATCAAGAGCGGGCTATGGTTAAGACACTGGTTTATCTCTATTGGTCCTATTATGAAAGA
>JAOXYD010155472.1:0-10391 GCA_028565735.1 Pinacopodium congolense | reverse complement strand
AAACTTAAACCATTAGTGATTAAGCATGTTTTGTTATCATCAAAACCAAGATTGGAACCTCCCTTGGTTCAACATATTCATTTGAAGTTTTAACAAATTTACTTATCTTTATGTTTTAGTTATGACATATATACTTTCATTATAAGTACAATCTTCAAAAGTGTTTACTAGGATAAAGTCTTCATTATTAATCATATCTTTAATATTATTATCTATTTCAATTTTCTTTTTACTAAATCTTTTAGGGCATTCATTAGCAAAATGACTTTTTTCTATACAATAATAACACTGACACTAAGTTATCTTTCTCCCTTTTCTTTTATTCCTACGATATATTGGTTTCTTATGTTTATATCCTGGTTTTTTTTAGTATCTAACTTTTCGTCTTTTAAAATATCTTTTTTTACAATATTTCTTTTTCTTATATTTTTATTTTATCTTAGAATAATAATATAGACTATTACACCTTATCATAATTGGCATTTTAAAATTATAGCAACATAAACTTACTTTTCTCTTTAAATCTTTAAGTTTTTAAGAAGAATAGCATCGCTACACCATTCTCTAAGTTTAATTTTTAAAAATGCTACACGTTTTCTCATCTTATCTAAATCTCGTTTTTATGAATATAATGCTTCTATTTTAGTACTCAAAGAGTTTGGTATTTTAGAATAAAATATAGTTAAAAATATGTGAAAATATTAGGTTTTTAATTATAAATAAAATAATAATAATCTTATAAAATATAAACATATTGATTAATTTCACATATATCACATAATTGTAATTTATTTAGAGTTATAGAGTTTTTTCTTATCATATTAAGCTCTTTAAAATAATTTCTTTCTCGTATAAAACTTGAAAAGATTTATTTTATTGGGAATACCAAGTATAACCACTTATTATTAAAATTTATATCCACTAAACAGGGAAAGTAAGTTGCAGTTATTCGGATATGAAGGATAAATGAATTGGAAAAAAATCATTTAGAGGACGTTTGGTATCACATTATTTTCTTCTCTTCCCTTTGTTTTATTCTCTCACCTTTTACTTCACTCTCTCTCACCTTTTACTCTTCTTCAAATTATCACCGTCAATGGGTATTAAGGTTTGTTTCTAAGACCCCTGAATGCTAATATTTCCTTTTGCTTTTCTTTGTTTGATTATGAGTTTGATTGGTTTTCTAATTTTTCGAAAATTTAATCTTTTAGGGTTTAACGGGCCTCTTGGCTGACCATGCTCCCAAAGCCATTAAAGAGCAGAAATTAGAAAGCTTCTTTGACCGGAAAATAGCCATTGACGCCAGCATAAGCATCTATCAGTTCCTAGTCTGAATTTCCTCTTAAAAACTTTCTTCATTGTTATTGTAATGTTAATATGTTCGATTTGGATGTGGACTAAACCACATAGCAAAGTAAAATTTATGCGGATTTTGATCGATGATTACTGCCTCATTTCCGTTTATTTGGGTGAATGCTTGCAGATTGTTGTAGGACGAAACGGCACTAAAATGTTGACTAATGATACTGGTGAAGTTACAAGGTTTTAGTTTTTCACCTTGAAATTATTTCCAGCCACATTGTCTTTTGTCTCCTCATCGAGAACCGACTTTAAAAAGGAAATTCTGAAATTGCCTTTATACCTTCTCCTCTCCTTCATTTTTTGTTCTACATGTTGGCTAATTGTTGCCTATGCTCTTTCTCTATCTTGTAGTCATTTGCAAGGCATGTTCACTCGAACAGTTAGGCTTCTTGAAGCTGGAGTAAAGCCTGTGTAACGTTTTCTTCGCTTTATTTTCCTCCCCTTCACCTTTCAACCTTTTAATATCTGTTCTTTTGTTCAATTAGTCTAAAGCAAAACTTTTCTTCTTACCACAGCATATTATAATTGTTTTTTTTTCAGCTACGTGTTTGATGGTCAGCCTCCTGATTTGAAGAAACAAGTACTTGCAGAGCGGTACTTTTTCTATCATGTGCCACTTTTTCTTATGTTCATGCTACTGCTAATTGTGAGATGCTTGTGTAAAAGCAGTAGGTAATGTAAAATGTTTCACTATGGCTAATGTTTTCATAAGATGGCTTTCAATACACCCTTTTTACTTCCTTCTGTAACAATGTGATGCAGTTATTCAAAGAGGGCGGATGCTTCTAAAGATTTGGCACAAGCTAAAGAAGTAAGTTTTTCATGTCTTTACTACTTAAAAAAAAAATTTTTTTTTCATGTCTTTGTTTGGGATACCTGTACTTCAATAAATTCGTCACCATTTAGATACTGTTTGATCATTGTAGACGGACAATAAGGAGGACATTGAGAAATTCAGCAAAAGGACAGTGAAGGTTAGCTTTTTCTTGATCATCTTTACTCTTTAGTTTTTGTTACCCACTAAAGGGAGATCATGTTTTTTTGTGATTACTTTTATCTTGTCTTTGCATATTTTGGATCTTTTTCTTCAATGTTGATAGTTGACGAAGCAACAAAATGAGGACTGCAAAAGACTTTTAAGACTCATGGGAGTCCCAGTGATCCAGGTGATAAACTTTTCTTGAAATGATCACTCCTGTTTGTTTTTAACTGCAAGTATATAAATTTTCAGTTGACATTCTTATATCATAAGCCTCTATCATTTCAAGTCTTCTATATAATATTATGGAAACAGAATAATGACTGAGGCATTTTTTGGTTTTTGGTAGGCTCCCTCCGAAGCAGAGGCACAATGCGCCATACTCTGCAAATCTGGAAAGGCATGTATCTTACAACTTTATGAAAATAGGATAGATGTTTCTATTGTAAGGAATTTGGCTATTGCATTTTGGAAGATTCTTTAATGACTGCCCATTGAGGAATTTCACGCTAATGATTTGTATCAATATTAATCTTAAGGTCCATGCAGTGGCTTCTGAAGATATGGATTCCCTAACTTTTGGATCACCTAGAATTTTGCGCCATCTTATGGACCGTAATTCCAAAAAGTTTCCGGCTATGGAATTTGAAATGGAAAAGGTACTTAGAGAAGTGTATGTATGAATGTTGTTTGATTCATTTTTAATTGGCAGTGTATCAATAGGGATAGGAATGTTGTTTGATTCATTTAATTAACAGTATATCAGTAAGGATTTTCGTTTTTAGATCTTGGAAGAGTTAAGCCTAAACATGGATCAATTCATCGACTTGTGTATCCTTTCTGGATGTGACTATTGCGATAACATTCAAGGTATCTTTTTTTTTCCACTTAGAGCTTTTTGATTAAATAATATGGAGTCTGCAATCGTCATTTATTGTCATTGACCATGGTACAGGAATTGGAGGAAAAACTGCGTTAAAACTCATTCGCCAACATGGCTCAATAGAGAATATACTGGAAAGTATAAACAGAGAAAGGTGGTTTTGTTTCTCATACTTTAATATATATATATTTTGCCTTGATGTACTTTTTTATAATTAGAAATAAACAGTACTTCCAAAAGAATAGTTATTCTAAGTAGAATGACGTAACTTTGATATTATGTTAATCATTAATTGCATACAGAATCATGCCAAAATAATTTCTTAGACATTGATTTCGAACTATCCCAAAATCTCATTATTAGTTGTTCGTACAACAATGGCTCTTGTAAATGTTTAAAATAAAAATTCAAATGGGTGGAAAGATTAGAATAAGGTTATTGTTACTATGCTTCTGTTTTTACATCATATCTGTTAATTTGGAACTTAAAAATCTTATTGATAAATATTTGTTATCACTCATGCATGATAATGTTTTTCACAGACAGGTATCAAATAGCAGAGAATTGGCCATATCAAGAAGTTCGACGAATTTTTAAAGAGCCTGTTGCCCTTATTAATGAAGAGCAAACTGACCTAAAGTGGAATGATCCAGATGAAGAGGTGATTTTCTTAATTAGTTGCTTATTTATTATTTATCTCTGAAGGGCATTTATAAGCTTAATGTACCTTTTTCAAATTTATAGGGATTGATTGCTTTTCTGGTCAATGAGAATAGTTTCAACAGTGACAGGGTGACAAAGGTTCGAATTGCAAGTATCTTTCTGTTCAATTTGCTGGTGTCATTTTTTCTGTTTCAAAATTTCTTACATCAATCCATCATCTAACTGTTTGCAGGCTATAGAAAAAATTAAGGCTGCCAGGAACAAGTCTTCACAGGGCAGGTATGTCAAGCTTGAGCAGTTGTAATGAGTTTTTGGAAGTTGTTCAGTGTAAGGAAGTACTCCCAAGGATTTCTGTTGTTACTATCCTTAAAAATAGCATAAGCATGTCCTACTGTAAAGGGATAAGCATATTTTTAGTCCTCTACCTCTAATAATTTTCTCAATTCTGTCCTAACATTTATATTTTCTTATTTCAGTCCTCTAATTTTGCGTTTGGACTTAAATCAGTCATTTTGTCAGTTTACTTTGATGGAAAGCTGACATGGACCAAAAAAAAAAAGTTTGGGAATACATAAATACCGCTAAAATGACGTCGTTTTAGTTTAATGACTTACCAACCAAAATGACATTGTTTTATTAAAAATTTTACAGCGAATGAACCCTAATTCCGTCGTTTTGGTTTAATGACTTACCAACCAAAATGATATCGTTTTATTAAAATTTTACAGCGAATGAACCCTAATTCCCTCTTCTCCTTCATTTCTCCTCCTCTTCGTCTTTGCGTTTTTCGTTATAGCCGATCTCTTCTTCTTCTCGTCATCTTGTTCTTCCTCTGCGTTTTTTCTTCTCTTTTTGTTATGAGTTGTGAGAATCTTATTTAATATAAATTTGGGTCTTTTCTTTTGGGTGGATGGAGGTTTGCTGCTGGAATTTTGTGAGAGAAATCAGAAGTGTAGTAGCTGAAATGGTTGTTGAATTATTTGACTAGAATATTGTCGAGTTCTGACCATTTGGTTCAAAATTTGATATCAGTTTTAAGCATTTTTTTATTAGGACTTTGTTATGATTGTCATGTTATTGTTGAAAGATTATAGTTTCTAGCTTGAGTATGAGTTTGGCTGTTTTCAGGTTTACTTGTGTACATTCTGTGGCTGAAGTCTGAGTTTTGGGTTCGATTGGTAGGGTTGCAGATTTGGTTTCTAGATGACGATATAGCTTCTTTCTGGGTAGATGAGCAACTAGTAGGTCGTAGTGTCCTTTTCTGTAGAGTCATTTACTTAAGGGGATGTTTAGTTGAATTGTGGATTGTAGTTTTATGTTGTGGTTGTTGTATTTTTGTATTGGTAATTGTGTTTTCTTTATCGATTTTTGTGTTTAGAAAAACAGGAAACCAAAACCAAAAACAAAATCCAAAGTAAACAAGCCCAAAGAAACAAGGATAGTCTAGTGCCTGTAATATAAGTCACTGCTTTAGGTAAACCAACAACAACCTAGAACAAAAAGAGAAGAAAAATGTAAAGGGAGAACAAGATGAAGAGAAGAAGAAGGGATCGGCTATTATGCAAAACGCAGAGACGAAGAGAAGGGAAAACGAAGGAGAAAAGGGAATTAGGGTTCATTGGCTCTAAAATTTTTTAATAAAACGACATCATTTTGGTTGGTAAGTCATTAAACCAAAATGACGTCGTTTTGGTGGTGCTTATGTGTCCTTATACATATGTTTTTTTTCTAGTCCATGTCAGCTTTCCGTCAAAGTAAACTGACAAAAGGATTGATTTAAGTCCAAACACAAAATTAGAGGACTGAAATAGGAAAGTATAAAGGTTTAGGACTGAATTGAGAAAATTGTTAAAGGTAGAAGATTGAAAATATGCTTATCCCTATTGTAAATTCCTTGCATACATCATTTGTAAAAATCATTACTATGCATCTCACCCAGTTAAGATTATTGTTCCATTGGATATCGCCATGTAAGATTATTGTCCTATTGGATATAGCCATATCTCTCCTCCTTCAAAATAACACGTGCTTCGCTCGGTTCTTTTCTTTTCTTTTCTTTTCTTTTCTTTTCTTTTGGGGAAATACTTGGTTCTTTTCTTCTTCGTGGGTGACAAGTAAATGTTAAAAAAAAAGGAAACAGAAAAAGGAAAAAAAAATGAAATAGGAAAGAAATAGGAAAACAAGACAAGAAAGAAAGCATGATATTTTCCATATAATATTTTTTTGAAGCAAAGCTCAGCATCATCATCACCCCTGATACTCAAATCTGCAGTTAAGAAGAGCGCACAACACACGACCATATCATGGTTTTAAGTTTCATACATTTACCTATTACTTCTGGGTAACATTAGCTGCTTTAATCCCCTTTTCCTACTCTATAAAGGTTGATATTTACTGCTATTACTTCAGACTTTTTGGAATATTCCAAACCCAAAAGAATAGTCATTTGTTATTGGGTTTATGGGTCTGTAATCAAACTTGGAGAAGCTTTTTGATGTTATGGGCTTGGAATTGAGGGATGTAGTAGGTAAGAGCTCTTTCTATTTTTTGTTTACTTCTTCCAGATTTGTAGGATTAGTGTACTTAGTGAAGATACTTTGTAAGAACATAAATCAGTTGGTAATTCAATCTCTGGTTGTAAAGTCACGTCAAAAGCTACCTTTTCTGAATTGTCTTATTTATGGAAGATGTAGGCATGATGCAGTTGTACTTATCCTTATTTGAAATTTGTAACTTATGAATAAAAAAAATTACATGGATAATAGAAGAGCCAAGTTGACTTTCATTAAATACTTAAATTACAACTTGACAGAATTGCAAATTATTGCAACCTTTGGGCTGCTTTGCTTTTGCCACATTTTCTTATGTTCTTTGTTATTATCATCTGATTTCTTCAAATGTCTGACAGACCGGAGCCGTTTTTTAAGCCTGTCACTATCACATGTGCTCTCAATAGGCAAAAGGTAAAAGTTCATAAAGTTTTCAAGCATTTGTAAAAATCTTATTTCCTTTTCTATGTAATTGAAGTTGGCGGAGAGTAGAGGTGAAGATGTGTATGAGCTGTTTTTTGTAGGCAGTTTAAACTTGTTTGATGCTACAATTTCTCGTTGCATTGAATGACAGGAAGCTAAATGTGTGCTTCGATCTCCTAAACATGCAATCCAATCTAAAATGGCCCCACTGCAAGTGGGTTATCACTTCGTGCCCAAACTCATTGGGAGCTTAAGCCTAGCATTTCTTGATCTGGGCTCAAAATGCTGCACGCCACTATATAAAGATGTTTGCTTTGGCATATGAAGCTGAAAATTTGGTGAATCTTCAGAACCAGTCTACTGTCATCCCTACTCTTCATTGAAGAATGAAATTCCGTTGATTAGATGACTTTTTTCTTCCCACTTTTGTTCCTTTGTCGGAGCATGTTTCCCACTCTACATGGAATTATTTCTTTGATTTTCTCTCTGTCATTTTACAAACTGTTAACTTTTTCATGTGATTATCTAGTCATCCCACTACAGCAGTAAATAATGTTAATTCTTTATTTTTGACAGGAAGCAATTGATAGTACTTCCAAAGGAGTTACTGCTAAAAAAGCCAACATTGGTGGCCAATAGTTGACTTGGTATTGTAACCTCACAGACAGATATCCCACTTTGGTAGCACTAGTGTATATGTGAATTAGTTTGGTTATATTTTCTACTTATGCTTCTTTGGATAAAATCAATTTAGTTTAGCACCATCTTCTCTTTCTGTACTTTTCCTTTATAAATTCTTCTTTTTGAGATAAGTAATTATTTGATGTAGATGGCGACTTCCTGAATTTAATAACTGAACTCAGCCTTGGATGATAAATTTCCTTGTGTTGCATAATTGAAATGAAATGTATTAGCAAAATGTCATTGATAAGCTTTATGCATATGGAAATTGTTGTTTTGAACCTTTCATTCATGGTAGTTCGAATTCTTTTATCCAAGTTACTTCATTCCATCATCTATTACGGAAGTTACACACTATTATGTCTTCTGGTTTTCCATATACCTCCTCCTGTTGATGCTAGTGAGTTAATGTGATGGAATTGTCTTAAAAAAGCTAAAAAATCTCAGAACTAACAAACAAGATTAACTAAGAGGTGTATGTGAAAGAAGGTGGCTAGGGTTAGCCTTTATTAAAAATCTTCAGAACTTCAAAAAAAGTTTAGAACATAACATAGCAGTTGTCTTTTATAATAGGACTATATTTAGGGTTTAACTTATATAGCCCTAGATTATTAAATCTCTTTTAATCATAACCATTAATCAAATTAAATAAAATAGGAAAATTTTAACCATAACAAAAAATATCAAAATAGGAAATAAAGTAAAAGAAAAGGTGAAGCTCTTGCATAAAAAAGAAAAGGTGATACTCTTGCATCAATCTCCCTAGGTGAAAAAAGAGCTTGACTTCAACTGAAAAGCTTTAACATGTTCGTAAATTTCTAGATCAATCTTCTTTAGTTCTTCACCTTACTTTCTACTGGATGGGACTCATCATGTAAAATTGCACTTGAACATCTACCATATACGGATCCTAGCTTGTTCAAAACCACTCATAAATTTTAACAGAATACTCCAATTCATCATTGATCCTGTACTGGTTCTCCAACATTATTGTGTTTGACATTTACAACCTTAAGATAGCCCCTTTCATGAAATGTCCACTTGTTGATTTCTGTCAAAAGCTGCTCATTGCCAAACTCCTTATGCTTTACAGAACTCATTGCTTTCTAGACCCCAGTTCTGAAGAATCGATTATTAAACAAGCTTAATGAACAAAAAATCAAAATAAGAGCATTATTTCTTACCTGCATAATTGACACTAAAGAGATGACAGGTCCCATTATTGTTGGAGGGTTTAATAACTTGGGGTTTTGGGTTTTTAGAATATGCATAGGGCAAAGCTGAAAGAGCCTTAAAAACTAGACTATTTGTAGGATTTATTGTATGAGCAATTCCTTGGAAAATTATTGTATCATTAGTTTTAGTGCTTCCCAAAATAACATCAGACGTTATCATCTCTAGCAATCCATGTATGATCATCTTCCATGCTCGACACTGCATAACTAATGTGATCAATAACCACAGCCACAGGGTCCTCTATCATGACCTGCATAAATGTGTTTGGTACGTTTGAATGCCCAAAAGGTAGCACCATCCATTCATAAAGCCCATATAGTGTTTTAAACGCCATTTTCCATTCATCTCCACTTCTCAAGTGTATTTGATGATAACCACTTTGCAAGTCAATCTTTGAGAACACTTTAGCGCTGGACAATTGATCAAGCATGTCTTCCAATCGTGGAATAAGAAAACGATACTTGATAATGATTTTATTCATGGCACAACTATCAACACACATTTGTCATGAACCATCTTTTTTTTTTTTTAGAGCTAGTAAGGCTAGGCAAGCATAAGGGCTTTTGCTTTCATGCAATAGGTCCCCACTAATCATCTCCTCCACTTGTTTTTACATTGCATTGTTCAAGAGGCATTTTGTATGTTGCTTGATTTGGTAAAGGCACTCTAGGGACCAAATCAATAATGTGTTGAATGCTCCTAATTGGCGATAAACCTTTAGGCAGTGCATCCTGCAACAATTTAGCAAATTCCTGTAATAATTGTTGAACTTCAAGAGCGATTTGCTGATAATCATTAGACGGTTTGTTGTCTACCACCTTACCAATTAAAGTATAAAATTGGTCACATTCCTCACTTGCAATCTCAAACTTTTGAGTTGATAAAAATCCATTCACCTTATTACTCGTGTTACTCATTATTTCTTTACTTTCTCCTTTCAAAGGATGCAAAGTGTATTTCTTGTTATTCTTATGAAAAGAGTAAGTGTTGGGTTTGCTACGGTGCCCCATATCATGATCATATAGCCACGATCGACCCAAAAGGATGTGATTGATATCCATTGGTACCTATCATACAGAGCCTCGTTTTATAAATTAGGATTAAAAGAAAATTTTACCAAACACTGGGAATTAACTAAAACCTCATTACCCTTTTTAAGCCAACTTATCTTCTACGGATTCGGATGCTTCTCTATAGGCAACTTCAATTTCTCCATTGCATCATTTGAAATAACACTCTCCATATTGCTACTATTAATGATCACGTCACAAATCTTATCACTAGTCTTCCTTACTAGTTGTAACATCACTTTATGAACCACCAAAGACCAACCCTACATAGGAAGCACATCAATCTCTTTTTCAACAACGTCATATTCATCATAAACAGGTTCAATTTCACCTTCATTATCTTGCTGAATCTCAGCCAAATTAACTCTTTTATATGGACAAGCATAAGAATTATGCCCATGTTATCCACAAGTAAAGCAGTGAATTTTTGAGTTTTCGTTCGCCTTAACATTAGTATTAGGATCGTTGTTTCGACTAGCACCATTAGCTGCACGTTTCCCGTTGTCAGCAGTCCCCCGATTGCTTCGATTAACAAGGTGGTCAAG
>JAOXYD010155461.1:0-10391 GCA_028565735.1 Pinacopodium congolense | reverse complement strand
GTTAAATCTAGAGAGCTTATTCTAGGTTACCTCGTGATTAGGGATAGGTTTTCTATTGTATAGGACCTATCTAAAAATAGAGGAATTGAGGGTTTAAGAGCCTGTTTGAACCTATAGGCTAGCATCTTACACCAATCGCAAGTTATCTATTGCAATGATTGATTATAAGTCTATAATTCCTGATATATCTTCCACCTAGCTTTCATATTTCTTGTTTGTTTCTTCTTTATTTGTCTTTGTTTCTTCAATTATCTTTAGCATTTAGTTTTGATGTCTTTGCTTCTAAAGGTTTTTTTTTTCTTTTTAGCAACATTAGAGATATCAATTCACTCTAGCTCTCTGTGGGATCGACTCTGACTTGCCCTAGCTACTTTAGGTAGGTTAGGTAATTTTATTATTTGGTAGCTTATGACGAGCTCACCAGTTGAGGACTCCATGCATTATGCATCACCTATGGATTGATCTATTAATACATTCAATTTGCTCCATCTAAACATATGATATCACATAATTGGTTTTGAAGTTTTAGTCTCATAACATTAAAAAAAACAAATTTCATTAATTCTATAAGCTATATAAAGAAATGTATAATTTCAATGTTAAACTAAAGAAATAATGTAACACTACATCTTATGGTTCATAACAATCTAAATCCTATAGAGAAATTTATTATAAAACATTAGTAAAATAACAACAACCATCATATGAATAGAATAGATTGAAAAGCTCATAGTCAAAGATCATAAATCTCTTGACTTCTTTAAAACTCTTGTTGGAAAATCAATTTTTCATCTTCAGTTCTATATGTTTTGATCTCCCTTTCTCTTTCAATCTTGCTCAATTCTTTATTAAAATGACTTAAGATTTATTTCTTCACCTTTGGAGAATTCTTAGAGGCTTTTAGTGGCAAGAATTCTTCTAAAGAAAAGACAAAAAATTGTTTAAATCCCAAAGTTAGGTCAACCAGGTCACGACTTGGCTTATGCCTAAAGTAGGGCTGACTAGGTCACGGTGTGGCTCATAGCTATGAGCCAGGTTGTGCATCCTTATGTTGAAAAGTTTATAGTTTAACTTACAACTATGATTTCTTACTCTTCTCACAATTCAAACTTCTAGGTTTATACCATACCCCTGATATTTTATGTAGGACTTCATGACTTGATGCTCTAACTTTCCAAACGATTCCATAACTCTTCTAACTCTAAAATGCAATAAAATGCTCATCAAATTCCTATAAAAACATAAATAATTATCAAAAATCACATAAGCAACATATTATTTAAGAATCAATAAATTATGAAACTAAATAACATATAATTGCAGTACAAAATTAAGATAATGATCATAAAATAATTTCAAAAAAATTATAATTTGAGTGCTATTAAGTACTCCTACACTGGAGCTACTGTTTGTCGTCAAGTAATGACTTAAACATCCATTAAAAATAATCTTGATCAAAAGACAAAAAATTAATTAATTATAAATAAATAACTATTAATGCAGTTGATCTTGTGTGCATATCACAACTCTTTCACAAGGAAAAACATTTTTACCACATGCAAAACACACTATTGGTAAATAGTAACTCTGATGCCCAACAGTAAGCATCCATTTGATCTCATATAGTTCATCAAGTGAAATTGGTCAAGAATGTTAATAATGCAACATAACATAACACAATAAAAATTAAAATAAAATATAGAGGAATTTATTAGAGTTTACCAAGTCTTTTGATGTGAGGGCAAGCATCTTTTTGTAAATGTCCCTCAGTTACTCAATTAGGCTACTCCTTTAGGTTGTTTGAGATGCCATCTAACTTTTTAAAGTAAATGTGAACAATATGTCATGAATACCCTAGTTACCAGGTTATATCACACCCATAAATGGCTACTAACACCACTCATAAACTTGAACTTTAATTTAGGTTTAAGGCTAAAGAAGTGAAATTTGCTCATTTGCTTAAACAATATGTTCTTTTTAATTTTTTAAATTAAATTACATCTTATTTATAATTTAGATAACAATCTACATGAAACATCTTTAGAAACCTAAAATCATATATAAGGGTCACCAAAACACATGTAAATCACTTAAGAAATGATCAATGCTCAACTAAATTGAAAATATTAATTCAATTAAAATACCATAATTAACAATTTACTAATGATCAAAATCTTCCTAAGATAGAATATCTAAGCAATCACTATTGCATTCGTAGCAAATCAAATGTACTATAAATGATAGAGCATACTAATCTTCACCCCCGCAGATCAAATTATTATTAATTTAAGGTAAAAACAAGACAAAGAATACAAACTTAAAAAAAGGAAAAGAACATGACTCCCCTAAAATTTGTAGACCAATTTGAAGGCATTGGTAAGGAAGTTGTATGCTATTCCATGTGATTGAGATTTTAGAGAAAATGATGATCAAAGCCTATTTTTCCATTACCTAAAGAAAAAAGTTAAACTATAAGTTTTTCTAAAGGATTAGACCAACATGGATAATTAACAAAAACATAAAATAAAAGAATGTAAAACTAAGTCCAACAGATTACCTCATAACAAGCGCTTGTTTAGCGTCATTAGCTTGATGAACTCTTATTGCTCATCCTTTATTAATTTTCTTGCGTGGAGCCCCTTTTTCTTCTTGTTCTTTCTTTTATATCTCTTCATGTCCTCTTTATCTTCCTTCCTCCATTCATATAACTCCTTCACCTTAAAGATAAAACTCATATCTCTTTTATAATGATCAAGGCTCGATAATATCATCAACTAAAACTTTGAAGATTTATATTATTGTAGAACCTATGAATTATTTAGAGTTCCATTAGTAGACTATTAATAAAACAAGAAGAATGTTGCTTCTCATAGAAATTTGACTTAGTAGCTTTAAAATATGGGAAGGTGATAGATTCATCTTAAATTATAAGTGATAGTTTCTTCTTTAGAACATTAATCATTGCTTTTAAAGGAGGTAGAAAATGTCTACGTAGAATTAATTGAACTTCATCCTCATCCTCTATGTCTAGAATAAAAACAATCAATTGGGAATATAAATTTATCAAATTTTACTAAAACTTCTTCAACTAGTAGATTTCATTATTTAAATTCCTTGCTAATGAAACATTTAATTAGACATAATATTGGTGACAACCCTAAATCTGCTAATGCATCATTTAATTTTAAACGACAAATTGTATAAGAGATTGAGAAACTCTTAGGGTCCTTATATTTTTGTGTTAGCTTGTAGGCAATTACGGTTGCACAATCTTCACTAATAGCACCTTAATTATACATCTTATAGAAATGAGTCATAATGATAATCTTCGGCTTAAGGATAATTCCATGTGATTTGGGTGCACATTTAAGTAGTTCTTGAATAAGATGTTGCTTAAGTTGTTATGGATGATTGTTCATGTTGTGTAGAACTTTGGTGAACATTTGGAGGCACTTTTGAATCTAAAAGAGGAGTAGAATTAATTTTAGGACTTAGAGCATCATGTTTGAAAGTTTCTCACCAACTTTGAAGGTCATATGAGAAGCCATTGGAAATGCATAAAAAAAATAAGGGAAGCTCAAATAAGTAATGGTTTTGGTATATATGATTTGGTGATGCATATAGAGCTCAAATTGTTATGAAATTTTTTTGGGTGATAGTACATCATGTGAAAATCCTAAATATCAAATTTTATGATGACCAAAGGTTTGTAGGAGAAGGTATAGCAAAAAGACTTAGAAGAGTAGAAAGTTAGAAAAACTGTTAAGCGAGAAAAGGTGAAGAATCAAGACAAACTTTGAGGTAATGATCGTGACTTAAGTAATGATTGTAAAAAAAGGCTTTTCAAGTCATAAAAGTCACAATTATGACTTAAGTAATGATCATGACTTACTTCAGACACTTGTTTTGTGTCTTGTTACGTTTTTTACTAGTTTGAGGTGTGTGGGACATATTTAAAAAGATGGAAACCATAGGAGTCGTCAAGAATCAATTGGGAACTTTCTCTAAGAGATTAAAAATAGTATTTGAAGGATTTCCAAAGGAGAACTCAAGATCAATCATCCATTCCTTCAAGAACAACTAAACTTCTAGAATTTCCAGCACAAAGGAGTGAAGAGAAGATTGTTTAACTTCAACTAGTTTTATTTATTCTTCTCCTTTACTAATTTTTGTATGGAAAACATGCTACTTGGGGGATTTATTAACATCATGAGTGGCTAAACTCTTTTACAGGAATTATTTCTTACAACTCTTGCTTATTGATTTAATGAATGAATGTTTGTGATATTTATTATGAACATACCTTGTAATAGACTAATAGATTGAGCTAGGGAATTTATATTTGATTATATAGTGAGAGTTGGCACCAAATGGACTTGCAAATATCAGGTTTATTAATTGATTAGAGAGATATTTTGATTAAATAATTGATTGCCTGTAGAATTGCTTCACAACTAGTTGGGTATTTGAAAATGGTTTTGTAGATTGAGAGATTGCAAAGTTATTTCTATATTATTCAAATCTAGAAATTTGGTTACACCTTTAGAGAGGATTACTAAGACATAACTCAATTCAAACTCCCATAAATAAGACATAATATCACATCCAATGCTCCCTCTTTTCGAAAAGCAACATAATATAAGATAAGATCTATTATCACTCAAAATTTTATTAAAATTATAAAACTCTCCCTCAATCAAAGAAAGGCCTAAAAACTCTACAATTAAATCATAAGCATTTAAAAATCAAATTCGATCTTAAAACTTAACCACTTAGGCTCTACCAAAATTTTTGCATCACAAAGCACTAAATACATTATTAAAATTTTCATCCTTTTATAAAATCAAATTCAATAAAATGTATACCCATTAAAAAGGAATCTACCTTAATTTCATAAATTTCCATTTTTATAAATTGAAAATAATACAATTTCATTAAACAAACTAAATCTCCATTTTTTATCAATCTGAGAAGGAGTATAAATGTGAAAAATATATGTGAATCTAAAAAGAATCAATCAAATTTAAAGGTCATGTGCAAATAAAAAAAATTAATCACTCAAACTTCAACTAATAGAATATCAACATAACCTAGGAAATTAATAAGAAGAAGCCATTAGTACAAAATGCGTTAAATATTACATAAAAAATGAAAGATGTAAATGATGTCTGTTATTAAGAGACACACATAGTTACCAAACTTTTTAACTCTTTTTATGAGGAAAAAATATATATTATAAACTTATTATGAATATTCATCAAAATTATCAATCCTCCTTTTAAGTTAACAATTTTGTAAATTCTTCCACGAATCATCAATATCAAAGCTCCCCTTTAATAAAACTAATAATTTCTCCCCCTTCTTGAAAAAAAAATTGAAGGGCTAAAAGGAGCAATAACTATAAAGGAGACCTAAAATTACAAATATAATTTAAATTTCAAATTCAAAAGTCATTAACATATAATATTCAAATACACCATAATACTTTTATTGTAACATCCATTCTCATAAGATACATACTTGACATTCTGAGGAATATTTGAGTACATACCCCCCAAGGGTGGCATGTTAGAGCAATCAATCCACTTCATAGGGCATCATTAACAATATATCCATCCAAAAGACCATTTAAAGGTCAAACTTCTATTCCATTTCCTAAAACAAAGTTGTACAATGTAACTTTACAAAGCCAAAAGACATCTGTTTACACACATAAAAAAAAAATTTCAGAGCTTATAACTATATATATAAAGGTGTTACAAGAGATGCACTATAACATAAAGACCCTAACCAGATTCCTGAATAGTGCCAACACCGACCTTTGATCCATCTTGCCCCTGGACTACGACTACTAGATCACTATCTATCAGCTGAGTAGTAGAACACCTTCAATCCTTAAAAAAAATTGCAATTGGGGTGAGTTTTTGTAACTCAGTGAGTAAACCATCATCGATGTGCTCACTTACAAAATCACACAAGCATATAAATCATCGCTTTCACATTCAATTTCCTTTCGCATTTTCACATTATTCAGATATACATGTACACACATTCATATCATATCGATGTATATCACAATATAGCTCAATCAATCTCATTAGAGTATAAATGTAAATGCACATGTGGCTTCACTTTCATTTTTTTATTGTGTCGTCATCGTGTGCCATTTTTCTGTCCCATATCCGTTGTGGATACTGGGCTCATTCTTCATTGTAGCCCAAATCTGTAGTGGATTCCGAGCTTACAACTAGAGCTTATGGCTCTCATTCCATCCGTGAGCTAAAAGCTCCACTCCAATTCAGACTAATCGATCATGCCGATCACAACTCCTTTAATATGTTCATGTATTCCATGAAATGAAATGACATTTTTCGAATCACATAATCAATCACTTTTGTTGAAAATCACATTTACTAATCACATTCTTTAGACTTTGGTCCGGCATCCAATTCACAGTTGTGAAATCACATTATCATGCATAAAACACTTTCACATCATCATTCACATCACATATTCCTATTATTATGGATATTCAATTAGAAACACATTTATAATCATCGGATTTAAAATCCTGTATATATCACAATAAGAAAATAAGTCCCGCATTCACATACATGCTGCACTTCCTATATAGTCCCATACACTGAACTCCTCGGACACTCAGTTTTAAGAATTGATAGTAATACACCACCTTATATCTCCAATATATCCTACATGCATTTCTAACAATTTCATATGCAAAAAAGAATTTAAAACAAATCAAAATATGAAGGTGTATAGTGATTTTGCACTTTAGGTCGACTCACAATTTGCTTCTAAAATGCTATTGCCTAGAAGGGCCGGCAATGTCAGGATGCTAATGGTCAATTTGTGTTCCTATAATAGGTAACACAATTATTTCACATTAACAACACATTGAATCAATTTCACATTAAATCATACATATGCCTATGTATCATGATGAATGAAAGCATACTCAATTCATATTTAATCACATCTAATTCACTTCATTCATGCACATTGATAAAAAAACATCCAATCCTTAATATATATCATCATCTCACAACCTAACTTATCAAACCTTAAATCATTCATTTCTACATCCATTTAGCTTCATTTCAAACCCTAATCAAGATCAAACACATCAATGAATAGAAACCTATCATCATGGGTTCATCAAGAACATAAAAATAGACATTTCTATCAAATTTTAGGAACTCACTTTCTTATAACTTTTCCCTTTTTTTTCCAGCTTTACCTTTCATACTAAAATCATAATAACTTTTTGTATGAACATTTTAAGTAAAATCGTCTTACAAAAACATCTATAAGATATCAATAAACATTTTTCCTGCTTGACACTTCATCTAATTAAAGCTCCAAAGTCCTCAAAACTATGAGACTTCTCAAATTTCACGAAACAGGGGACTTTTATTAGCAGTTCGAGAATAAAACACATAACTCCAATTACACTTAACCTTTTGTTATGAAACTTTCACCAAACTTTACCTAACACAAAGATCCAAAACTTTCATTCTCATCACGTTCTCAAATTCTAGCTCTAACAATATGAAAAATAGGTTGAAAGTGGGGGCTGTCATTGAAACCCGAAAATCAACTTATGACCATAACTTTCCAATTTCAAAACACTACCACTATACCCATACTTTTAGCATCAATTTATCATCATTTATTCTTTTAAAAGCTCAATTAACATCACTCACATCTATAGCGTCAGCCCACGTTTTTGGTCACCCAAAAAAAAAACATTCATACAATATTTCTAACATAATCCACATCAATTCCCATGCATCTAGCCTTATTTCATCTAATTAATCTTTATGAATGATATGATCATAAATAACACAACAAATCAATCAAATACTTACTTCTTTCACCTAGGGTTTCCTTCCAAGAATAAGCCCAACAAACTCCTTAAGCTTGCCAAAGGATTCCATAAACAAGATAAGATGAAAGAAGGAAGAACAAGAAAAATTCCATGAAAATGGAACAAAAATCCAAGGTTTGGGAGCATATAGATGATGGACGAATGGAAGGGGGAAAGAAGAGAGTAAATAACTTAGGTCTTTCAAATGGGGTTAAACGTTAATGAGAGGGTGAGAAATTTAACTTGCCATATGTCAACCTATGAATGGAAGGTTGGTTTGGTTTTGTCTTATTCTCTTTTTGTTCCATTCAACCACACTTATCTCTTCTCCCATTGGCTATTCTTAGTCCAATTAATGTTCCATAAATAACCTATTTAATTTGAATTATCACACTTCATTTAAACCTACACTGTCCCTCTCTCTCTCTCTCTTATTGCCATGTGGCACTCATTAATTAGCCCAAAAAAGTCAAATTTTACAAATATAAATTTCTCTTACAATTTAACATATTTCCTACTCTAACTGTACATAGCACTTCGTAATTCACCAAATTGTGACAATAAATCCCCAAATCTCTAATTATAGCCATTAAACAAAAATTCAATCACCATATTATGGTATCACATGAAAACTCATTTATCAAAATTCATTCATACTTAAGATATGTCAAATGAGTGCATGCTTAATCATTCTTTCCTAATGTCACAATGTCATCACTCACATATGCACATGTAATGAAAAAAATATTAAATGAAATGCCTCATCTAATGGATGTACAATGCATATAGCTAGGCTATTCCCTTAATATAGGAATGAATATTACAAAATGTTTATTTTTTGGTGGTCTATAATAGACTTATCAAATTTTTTATGCCGTTGCTAGGGAGCTGGCATTGTATTTTTACTATTTCTTATGTTTTTTATTTTTATTTTTGTTTTTGTTGATCCTTTTTCACCTTTGTTCTTTGTTTATTTATGTTTCACAGTTTTTTCAAGTAATGGATTATTTTCAGTATAATTTTTATTCTTATCTTTCTTTCCATAATTCTTATGTTGATGATTCTAAGGTTGGTGTTATCTCAAGATTAGAATAGCAGGTAGCAAATCTCACATCCTTAGTGTAGTTAGTTGTGATAGATACCATAGAGACAAAGGTATGTGATTTTAGTTCATTTTTTACACATTCTTTTGATATATGTCGTATCTTATAAGTTGATCAATAGTTTTATGGAGTTGTCAGTTCTCATGAGGGCCAACTGAAATGGTATGACCCTTATACTCTGTTTTACCATTTGTAGTAAGAGGATCAGCTTTACTTTTTATATGGAAGCAACCAACAAGAATTTAGTTCTCCGCGTCTATACTATTAGTTTCGGCTGAATTTTTAGTTTATGAATCCAAGTCCAACATTGCAACCATAAGCTGATGGTTATCACTAGAGGAGATCATAGAGAGTTTGGCTATGAGCACTCTTCAACTCTAGTAGGAAACAAGGAGTGGTTTGAAGGACTTGAAAAATCAAGTGAGCTGGCTATCACAAGTGATTGAGATCATAGAAGCCTAAGTCACTATAAATATTCCATGCCAACCAAAGGGACATCATGAGGAGATGGTGTGTGTAACTTTCATCAGAGAGTGGAGAACAAGAGGAGCTAGAGGAAGAGCAAGTGGAACCCATTAACAAAAAGGAGTTGATCTTGGAAATGAAGGAGGAGGAAACACCTCCTAAGGTAAGTAGCAGTTCTTTTAGTATTGCTAACTACGTTTTTAGTACTTTTCCTAGTAGGATGAAGAAAGAAGAGGAAAAAGAAGAGAAGAAGAGCAAGTAAAAGAGGTAGGAGGATCAAACAAATGAGGATTTGAAATAGGATGGATGCTTGAAAGAGGTATGGCTAAAGAACTCAAAGTTAAAAGGTGATGATTAGGATGATGAGTCTTTAAACCTATCACCTCCATTGCTTGAGAGACCATCCCGGATGAAAGGGAATGTCTATAGAGGAGAGTAGACCTCAGACTATAACAGCAATGTAATGCTATTCTATCTCTTTGATGACATGCGACATCCAGTTGACTACAAACCTATTTTAAGGGAATATGTTTAAGGCTCACCGATGACTTTGATCAAGCTTCCTATCAGGCTCAAACCATTTAACAATGGTTGACGTAAATATCAAAGGTCGAGGTTATGACCTTAACTAAGTGCTTGTTAGGAGGCAACCCAAACTTTCCTATAAGTTTGTTTGTCTTTTCTTTTTGTTAAATAAATCTTTACTTACTTTTTGTTTAAGTGCTTTTCCCTCCTTTTCTATTTTTCTTTTATAGCTAGCCAAAATTGGAAGCGAAAGTGGGTGGCTATCTCGTTAAAGGATTTCATAGTTTTGCCTTATTAAGGGAGTACTCTTGTTTCGTACCTCTGTGTATTTGCATTAAATTTAGGATATTGAGGACAATGTCTAATTTAAGTGTGGGGGTGGGGCAAGTTTAAAATTTTTACACGCTTAA